>JALPQD010000462.1:39904-336258 GCA_023101885.1 Typhlomys cinereus
AGGAAGGGAGGGAGGGAGGGAGGGGAGGAGGGGAGGGGGGAAGGGGGGAGGGAAGGAGGGCAAAAGGGTGAGGGAGGAGGGTGGTGGGAGAGAGAAAAAGGGGAGACAAAATATCCACACCGCTGAAGCTGCAATCAGTGCAGAAAGAATTGTGAGCCATCAACTATACTAAGAATCCGAAAACTGGTACCCAGGTGCACCAAACCAGGAGGAGCCCATAGTGACACCCAGGCCTGCAAATGGAAGAGGGACAGGGAAGCAACCTCAGAAGGCTTGCTGTCAAAGTTAGAGCTAAAAGCAGAAGTAAGCCTGCCACAGTGGCCCAAAACTTGGGGAGCGAGTCTGGATTACATAGCCAGTTCCAGACCAGCTTGGATTACAAGGAGAGAAACTGTCTATAAAACAAGAAATAAAAAAATAAAGTAGGATTAACAAGCTCTCATTCTCTGGCTACTTCCAGCCCTGTGTAGGATATTTCATTTATTTATAGAATTGTTGCAAATATGCATTAAGTGCTTTTCCATTAACACCTGATTTCCAAGCTCTCTTCAAAAACTGGACTGTTGTTTCCCACGTTCCTACATGGATGGCAACCAGATGGTGCTACAGGGAGCTGTTTTCTAGCCTGGGAGTGCCATTTATGCCCACTACTTGACCACTAACTCAGAGCCACAGAACTGGAACAGAAGAGGAAAGAGCCGATTCTGGCCACCATTTCCGCCAGCTTTGAGACAGCCATCTCCAGCTTACACTAGGCTTAGACCTCAAGAATCCCCCATGCAGGCAGTGCACCACCCCAAGACACATCTGTTCTTATGTTAAACAAACAGGTGGCTTGTATCCCAGGAAGCCTCCCACCAACCAGTCAGAACTAGTTTGGTAGTGTGTAGCCCCATATCTGTCAGCATCGTTTCCTGAGTTGGTCCCTAAAAACAGCAGGATGGCACATTCCTCCAGGGGTAGACAGCAGAGAGGACTCAGTAGCCACCAAAATAGCTACAAATGCAGCTACTACCCTCTCTCTAGTTGTGTGAAATCAGGGAGCAGTGAGAAATTATCTCCACGGAAGCAGGAGCCGGGAGAGAGCCATGGACTCTCTTTCCCAGTGTCATCTGCAAGGCAGGCATTAAAGCTATACCCATCTCAATGCATTGGGAGTTTTGCCTTCCTACAATAAGTAAAAACCAATGATGCTACGATGGATCAGGTTTTCCAGTTAGGGAGGGGGATGTATCAGCAAGAGACAGCCCTACACTTGGAGAGCTCTCACTGAAAATGTAGTAAGGAATGCTCGGGAAGGACCCCCAAGAGAAACCCTAGAAAGGACTAAGGTTCACTGGGACTCAACAGATAGACGCCAAGTGTGCGGGGGCCCTGGGGCTGGGGAGATGGCCCAAGGATTAAAGACTGCCTCACAAGCAAAAGGACCTAAAGTTCAGATCCCCACATCCCATATAAAAAATGCCGAGTGGAAATGAAATGACAGCGGCGGCCTGCACTTCTAGCCCTGGAAAGTGGCATCTGAGAAGCCCCAGAGCAAAGCAATAGGGAGGTAGTGCAATCCAGGATGATTCTTTACATCCCCTTGGGCCTCCACAGCACCAACACTTAAACACGCACATGCGCACGCATATATGCACATAGATACACACACAAAAGCATGCAGGGTATAAGAAGACTCTGAAGTGGGGTAGTAATGACAGTGCTCCTTTTCCTTGTCTCCTTCTTGTAGAAGGCCGCTCTGGTCTGTGTACAGGACACTGGGGAAAGACATCAAGGCCCCCTTCTTATTCCGCTCTCATCTCTAACTCAAAGTGACTTTTCCCTTGAGTTCTACCTGCCACAGGACACAGTCAGGCCAGAGAGTTGTAGGTGGCCACAGATGTAAAGACCACTTAGAAACAACCAACCAGCCACATCTAAGGAGTAGGACAGACGATGAGCCCCCGAATCTAGCAATGGCGCCGGCAACTTGCATGAGAACCTCCGCGGGCACAGCTCCAGGTACTGAGAATCAGCCGATACTTCATGTCCCAGGGTCACGCAGCCAAATCCATCCTCCGCAGCCTTTGACACATCTACAGCCAGGCTGTCTTTGCTCCACATGCTTCTTCAAATAACTTACTTTTCACTTAAATAACTGATTCAGACTACGCGAGATCCCTACTCGGAGCAAGCAGGTGCGAGTTTACAATGTTCATGAACTCACTGGTATAGTATGGTATTTACAGTTTTCTAAATTGCATGAAAATACATCCATCACAAGTCAAGTTTCGTCTTTGCATTACAAAAGATATAAACTGGAGTCCTGTGTGAGAGTCATACTGAAATAAGTTGCCACGCAGATCTTAGATTCTGGATTCTCTTAAGAAATGGAAAAGCTCTGACCAACGCCCTCAGCTGGAGCTGAGGAATAACTGCTTCTTCACAAGGATGTGCTGGCTACAGACCCTTCACTCTCTGTAGTCCTGCATCCGTTTCTGCCATTAAGCTATCTGCCTAATCCCATGTAACATATCACAGTCTGTGACCTTCCAAAGCCCACTGAAGGTTATTCTGTGATCCACATCATCATGTTACAATTATAATTAACTACATTTGTTTATCTTGGATTTTCTTCATGTCTAGTAGAAATTTTTAAATTGTGCATACAATGTATGTAATGCTAATAGCATACTATGCATTAAACACATTAATATTCACCCATTAAAGTTCTCCTGAATAGGTGGCTTAGTCTTTGATTTTCTGGCTCTGTCATCCCCTAATGGATCACCGAATTCTATAAAACAGTTCCCTACAGTACAACTTATTTTTTCAAGAAGAGAAAAACAACAATCCTGATATCCCAGGGAAAACAAACTCATGCTACGATTTGTACCATGAACCAGAAGAAAGAGACAACTGGAGCCTTTCGTTATCCAGAAAAAGAACAGGGTTAGTCCCTTCTTAGTTGAGCCCAGTGCAATCAAGCCCAGTATAATCAAGCCCAGTATAATCAAGCCCAGTGCAATCAAGCCCAGTGCAATCGAGTCCAGTGCACTCATTGCTCCTCCTAAGCGGGTTGACACAGACTTCTGTATGTCTGAATACTAGCCTGGGTGAAGAATCGTCTATGACAGAGGCTGAAAAATCTGCTCCTGATTTCCTTCTGTCTCTTCTTCAGGACTCTGCTAGGTGTAAGGGTCACAGGAGGGATTTCAAGAGAAGCAAAACACACTCAGGGTGTACAAACGAGGACTTGAGACATCAACACATTTGATCACAGGACCTGTCCCTGCATGTGAGCCATCACCCAAAAAGCTACCATTACAGACCAGAAGGGACCTCAGAGATATCCCGGTGTGACCACGTCTTATTAAAATAAATGAATGGAGCTGAGACTCTCCTATGGGCAGTGGCACACACCTGTAATCTCACACTGAGAAGGTTGAGACAGCCTAGCTTGCCGACATAGTGAGTTCCAGGTCAGACATATATGATGAAACTCTAGTCTCTTTTTTAAATGAGGAAAAAATTTACAGAAATGTATTTTAATTTTATCTATTATTTCTTTTGCTTGTTTTAGAATTAGAGTTTCACTACATAGCCCAAGCTGACCTTGGAATTGTTATCTTGTCTCCCAAGAACTAGGATTTCAGGCACGTGATGGCACACCTATACCTAGCCAGAACTTTACTTTTAAAGCTCTGATAGCGTTATTTAATATACTTGGATCAGTCTAGAGAAGAGAGGAGAAGGGGGGCACTGTGGCTCCCAGGAAGATGCTATGATTGGAACCCTGCTATGTGGGTGGGTGGGGATCTCCATGGGTAAGATTTGGTGTAGCAGGCATCTCCCTCTTTCTAGAGCACCTTAGCATCTGAACCTCACCCTCAAGGAGGGAAGACTTTACCAGAATCACCAGGGTCCTGGCTCCCCAATAGGAATCTGTTGAGATTCAGTTTCAAGTTGATGGCAGAGTTAGAACCTCTCTCCAGTCCAGATGGGGGCTGTGTTCCCTGTGCTCAATGGACCGACAGCTGCCTAGCCTGGAGGCTGGCTTGTGTGTGTGTGTGTGTGTGTACACTTGTGTGTGAACATGGGCACTCAAATACCACAGTGACACATGTAGGGATCACAAAACAATCTTAATGTCAAATCTCAACTTCTATCTTGCTTAAAATGGAGTCTCTTTGTTGTTTTCCAGTGCATGCATCAGGCTAAGCTGCCCACGATCTTCCATGTATTTTTTTTTTATCTCTGTCTCCCATTTCCCTGTAGGAGCACTGGAATTACAGAAACTCACACGATACATCCAGCTTTTCAATGGGTTCTGGGGATCAAACTCAGGCCCTCATGTTTTGCATAGCAAACCCTTTTACTTCCTGAACCATTTCCCCAGTCCTTCTTGGGAACCTCAGAGATGGATTAGCACTCAGATCTAGAGCTTCTAGCAGGAATGGTGCTGGGGCGGAGTGGGGGTGGGGGGGTTGTGACGGTTTTCTCTCCCTGGGTCAAAGACTCCTGCCCAACATGAAAAGAAGGAATGCAACTCAGGCCCCATAGGTCCCGTTAGTATCCCTTTTGTCCAGAAATCCCTGAGGAGTCTGGGTGAAAGGACAGAAACCAGCTCTTCAGAGAACCTCTAGGATGGCGTCCCCAGCCAGCACCATGCCCCAGCCCTCACCTGTTGATGGAGCTGACGCTAGGCACCGTGTCATTATCACACACTCGCTCAGCCAGCAGCCGGTCCCGGATCTCCCAGGCAAACATGGTAGGATTTTGGCGTTTATACTCAGCAATCTTTTCCACCACTTTGGGCGTGGCAACCTTTGGTTTGGATCCTCCAATCACCCCCGGCTTGATGCTTCCTGTTTCATAATACCTAGGGCCCAAGTAAAAAGGAACTTAGCCACGGATTTTCAGCAAAGTGCATGAAAATTTGAAGTATAGCTAGTCTGAATCAAGATGTGCTATAAGTGTAAACTATAAGTCAGATTATTTTTAACGTAGTATGAAAAAAAACCTGTGCAATATCTCACTGATAATCTTTATATTAGCTATATGCTGAAATGATAACTTTATGTTATATTGAATAAAATATATAATTAAAACCAATTATGCTGGTTTCTTTTCATATTTCTTAATATGCTACTACAAAAAATTAAATCCTCACTTTCTATCTTGTTGGACAATGCTAAAACACCATGTATTAGCAAAATTCCTTCATGTTCACCCCCCTTGGTATTGACTACAGAAAACTTTCAAATCCATTTTTCCATTTGATTCTTAAATGGTCCTAAAGCACATAAATTGTTTTTGAGGAATAAATCAGTGAATGAACAAGCAAATGAATAGTTATCCCTATGCAAATGAAACAGAGATTTATAAAGGTTAAATGGCTTCTTCAGGGCCATACAGGATCATGCAGCCAAGCTAATACTCTGACCAAACCTCTTGAGCTAAAATTTCCCAAGAAAAGTGGCTGGGACCTTTGATTTACTGGCTCTCCTGACCCCTACCAGAATCTCCAGCATTCCCTGATACTGTTCCTCTATCATGTGACTTATTTTTCAGGAAGAGAAAAATGACCCTGATGAAAAAAAGAGGGGCTGAGCTCTGGCATTAATGAAAAATGCATATTGGAGTCAAAATGCCCCAATAGAAAGTCGGGCCAGTCCTGGCAGCTCTTCCAGGGACCTCTCCCGAGGCCAATGGCTGTTTCTAAGGACAACTGCCATGCTTTCAGCTTTTCCTCGTTAACACAAATGGGATGTCAGGGTTTTACACAAAACCGAGACCGGGGAGAAGAGTGGTATGAAAGATCATTTCAGGGGAAAAAAAAATGACAGTTCTTTTTCTAAATCTAAGCCATCACTGGATGTCTCTCTCAAGATTTACAAAGGAATTCTTGATTGCCTCTTCCAAAGAAGATTATCTTGCACTAGAGTTTTTTTATCTCCTTTTTAATTTTATAAATTTATTTCTGAAAGGGGGGCATGCACATGTACGTCAAATCACTCAGGTGGAGGTCAGAGACACAACTTTCAGAAATCAGCTCTCTCCTCCCACCATGTGACTCAGGCCGCCTGGTTTTTGAGCAGGCACCAACCCTCTGAGCTAGCACCCCAGCCCAAAGAGTGGACATTACTTTAGACAAAAGACATGTCAGAAATGGCCCATATTTTTTGAAGCTTATATTTGTCTTATAAAGGAGTAAGGCCAGGTGCAGAGACACAGGTTAACATTCCCAGAATTTAGGAAAAGGAAGCAGAAAGATCAGGAAGAGTTCAAGACCAGCCCTTGTTGCATAGTAAATAAGTATAGCCCCAACTGGAGACATATGACAGCCTGCCTCAAAAATAAATAAATAAATAAATAAATAAATAAATAAATAAATAAATAAATAAGAAAGAAGCAGAAGAAAAGGAGAAAGAGAATTACGAGGAAGGAAAAGAGGTGATTTTAGATGGATGGAAGGATAGATGGATATGACTAGCAAGTGACTAGAAACAATGACTGCAACGTTTATAAGGAAACTAAAATTCTCAACCTGGATATTAAGAGCCAAATGCATGAACACTCTAGAAGAGAAGAAATTACTCTATTTTCATTGACAAAAGTGAGTCACTTACAAATTTTGACCATAAAGCAAAGCCTAATCTATCCTCCTTTTTAAGAAAAAAAAATTGTTTGAAGCAATTTTCTTTAAGAAAAAATAAAATAAAATAAAATAAACCAGTCATGGTGTGCTCCTCTAGATAATCGAGAAAATATTTTGAGGCTAGAAATCTACAAAATTTCTCAAATTCAGGCATATAGTAACTTCTAAAGACTCTGCTTCCTGTTAACTTTCCAACAGAAAGTCAATTTTTACTATAACAAAATGGACTTGTTACTTAGGGCCACTGTTTTGAAGTTTACAGGGTTATTCTTCAAATTAACTTGTTTGCCCCAATGTTTTGATGCCAACAGAATTTTATAAAAGGGAAAAACAAATGCTCAGAAGACCAAGGGAGACACCCAACTCCTGGTAGCTGCGAGTAACCCAACTTTCAAACTGAACTCCGAATCCATTTCTCTTCCTGCCACACAAAACTGTTACTTTGGTTAGAGGTTTTGGAAGGTTAGTAGTTGTGATTCTTGCACCCAGGCATTTTCCCATTTGTCTTTCATTCACTGGCTGAATCAGTAGTCACCGAGCGCCTGTTAGGACAGGAGCGGCCTCAGGATAGGGTTCATTGATACATAGACAACCCTGTATAGATACCCAAAATACATCAGTCAAATAGGACTACAATTATCATATATATCTCATGGGGCAGCAGATAAAGACCCCTGCTTGCATAGCTGGTGTGTGGCAGTATGCGAGGTTCCCCACCCCTGCTCCCCGAGCACTGACAGACGTGGGAGTGTGCAGTCTTAACACGAAAGGTCTGTCTTCCATTTGACTGACAGGTGGACCAGGCACTTAGAAGGCGACACAGACACTCCCAAAACCCCAACTCGCCGCTGTGTCAAGTGAGGATTCAGACTTAATAACCATCCTTTCATCTCAGCAAAACAGCCATGCAGCCCTTTGGCTCACAGACAAAAGATGAGCGGCAGCCACCAGCGCAGTGTCGGTGCAAGGAGCTTTCGGCTGGGAGTCAAGAGGCACAGCCCTTGTCAGTGGCCGTGACGCTAACTGGCTGTGTGATCTCAGCCACCTCAGTCAGCCTCCCTGGGCCTGGGTCATCCCATGTCTGTAAATAGGGACGGATATTTACATTGCTTGATTTGCAGGGCTGTTGTGACGATAGAAATGCAGGATGATTGTAAGAAAGCTTTGGGCGGGGAGCATCTGAATAAAATAGAGGTGCATGGGTTGGAGATTAAAATCCCCATGTTTTTAACTTTACCGCGCAATATGTCACCCAGTTTCAAATGTCCCAGTAAGGACAGGACAGCCTGGCACCGGGTGATCTAACTCTACCTCAAATGCCACTGTGCTGTGGCTGTCCAGCCCCTCCTCAGCCTCCAGCCTTAGATTGAACAGACACCACATCCCTGACAGACCACTCATCTTCCTGAAGGGACGGGAATCCCTGTCTGCCCCCAGGGACTTTGCCTGACTAGCCGCACAGCCTTCGAAAACCACAGCCACTGTATTCCTCGCGCACTCCATAATGTCACTATGTGAACAGCCATCAAATTCTTTCACTGGGGGGAAAAAATTTCGAATCGAATAGCCCCCATTCAGAAATTCTCAGTCACACTGTTTTAGGGCTGAACTTGTTTCTTAAAAAGGCAGTTCTAATTAGAGTGACATTTTGTCCACTGTGGTTCTTAGTTATGAAAATAATGAGCTATGAAATTCCAATTTATTGTTGACAACTTAAACGGCCAGGCACCAGAGCGGCACGTAACTTCCGCGTGCCACTCTACCTAGTGACAAATCTATTCCCGGCCATGGGACTCTGTTGGCTAAGCTTAGGAGGATCCCCGTCACCCCTTGGTTTCAGTGGGATATTTGGAAGATTCCAGAACACCAGAATATAAGGACCCCTCAATTAGAAATGCTCTGTGAGAAAGGCTTAGTATCTCGAAAAATTTCAAACAGCAAGCACAATGTTGGCTCAGCCAAGATATCTCATCAAAAACAAAAATAAAACAAAAACAAAGGAAGGGCTCGCTCTCTCTCTCCTTTCTTTTCTCTCTTTTTCTGTCTCCCTGTTACTTTTCTTCTTTAATGCTCATGCTCACTTTCTACCTTTAACCCTGTCTCACAGGAATAGCATTTCCTGCTTTCCTGGTTCCTCCCTAAACTCTGACTGGGGCTCGGTTGCTGGCTAAGTATGAAGCGAGAGTGGAACCCATTGTCCGTGGCCAAGGAGACTGGTGCTGAGCAGGAAGATGCAGAGTCAACACAGGGATCCAAGGCCCTTCGAGAGCTGCCAGAACCTTGCGACTTGTTCTTCTAGTCTCAAGCAAGACTCTCTACGAGGTTACTCAACACACTGTCTGCGAGAATTCTTGAAGTTCAGCAGACAGATGGAAAAGAGCCGGAAGAAAGCCTCGATGTCACTGAGAAAGGCTCAAAAATACTTCAAAAATATTCATTTATTTTATTTAGATAGCTGTCGTTAAGCCATAATGCCAGCACCAGGACTAAGGTGGGGTTTTGACCCTAGAAAAAAGACATACAGGTAAGTGCTAAACAGCTAAACCCAAGAGTGCATCTGTTTGTCAAAGGAGACCTAGAACCAATGTCACATGTCCAGGAAAAAAAAAAAACTACTGCTATACTTTGGGGTCATAGGGAAACAGAGATGACTACCCAGGAGACTTTCATCCTAGCTCAAAGACCAACTATCTAGAAATACCTGGCCAGTCATTTTACTTTGGCAAATTTGCTTTCTCATCTTAAAGCTTGCTTCTCCGATCATGCTGCGGCTAGTGAGAGAATGAAATGTGAACATGAAGGCACTGCAGCCCTCCGGGAGGATCTCACAGTTAGTATTTTGCTTTCAGCAAATTGCCGGTCAAATGGCAACTTTCAAATGTCAGATTTGAGAGTTAGTGTTTGTTGCTGTTTGGATTTCTCCCTCTCTCACTTAACATCTGCTTAGGATGCCTATCACTACAAAGGAACCAAAGCATATAGAAGGAAAATATTGAAGCCAATGCAAGAAGGTTGCTGATAATATTGAAAACGATGGCTGATGGTCAAGTATAGAAAGCCCCTTTTGGAAAACATTGAAAGGAAAAATTGAGGACTGGGAATGTAGTTCAATGGTACAGCAAGCACTTAGCATATGCCAATCCCTGCACCAAAAGAAAAGAAGAAAAAGAAAGAAATGATTGGCTCTAGTTGTATGATATGATAACTAACAGATTTCCTACACAGCCATTGCCTAGGTCTTGAGCTTACCTAGAAGGTTCAGAGGAAATTCCCAAGAGTCTGCCAGGCCTCTGTTCTTTAGAAGAATTCACCAGACTTTCAGGAAACATGTTATCTCTCCTGACTAAGTCACCCTATTCCATATGCGCTTCAAACAGGGGTTTTCCACGGCTACTTTGAATGGGGTGCTTTCAAAGGGTTTTCCAGTCTGTGAAGTATGTGCATGTGAGGTACTGTGCTCCCATAATCCTCAGTATGGAGCTGGCCTGTGCACCCGCCTGGAGCTCCTGCCTTTACCTGCCAAGAATTTTGCTGACACAGCCGTGGCTGACCCGAAGCTGCCTGGAGATGTCGCAGGGTCTGACTCCCTGATGAGCAAGTTCCACTATCCTTTGGCGGACGACATCCGGGAGTGGCCGTCCATTCACAAAAACCCCCCCAAGCTGATTCACTCCTCCATGTCCTGAAACAAATGAGAAACAAAAGGCAAGGGGAAGGGTGGTTAGAACCAGTCACATAGTGAAAGTGCCCTCGTGAACACCCAGAGTCCCTCTGGTCACAAATGGCAGGCAGGCTGCTTGCCTGGCACCTTGGGTCCAGTCGTGCAGATGACCCGAGGACCCTAGATTGTTTTTTAACATCAATCTTAGCATTTGTCCATCTGCAGCCAGCCAACTGACCGGTTGATAGCAAGACTCCCCATACTGTGTGTCCTTTGGTTATGAGCGTATTTCTCTTCATTTTATTTCTTTGACAGGGAAATAAGTGAATGGAATCTATACTTTAAAAAACACAACTTACTACATGATGATAAGTTTAAAGAAAATCCAAGGGAGAAAATTGTGTCTTAATCAGATTTAAAGAGAGAAAAAAAAAAAGCAGAGAAGCTTTTTATTCTTATTTTTAAAAAATGCTTTTGAAAGTGACTAGAATCATTCTAATAAATCTGTATCTCAGGGGGCAAATATTTTCAAATCTGCAATCTAATCTAAGAATTAAAGACTTTTTAAAAAAAATCTCTAACATTTTCATACTACTGATACAAAACCCAACCATTGCTTTAATTAAAAAAAAAAAGTGTTTTAAAACCATCCTTTAAGAAGGTGAGGCTGATGTGCGATTTGACCACTGCACCCTCTCAAAGCACACAAAAGAAATGGGTCACGGGGTCTTCTGCACACAGCACACTCTGCTGAATCAGGATTTGTTATAAAGGCGTGTCCTCGGATTTTTGGAATGTTTTGTAATTGACAAGCCACTTTAAGTTGGCTGGGGAGAAATGGGTAAGGGAAAGAAAGCTCCTAAGTCCCAGACTTTACAAGGGCGAATTTTAAGTGAAAAGAGTCAAGTAAAGGGCCTCTTCCAGTCCTATGCTCTCTTCTCAAATAGCAGGTCCCTCTGGAGGGAAACAGAGACCTGAGTAAACTGAAGAACCAAAGCAATGGACACAGAGTGATCCAGGGAAGCAACATCATTGACCTTGTAGCTGTTAATCAACACTAACACGCATGCTAAGCAGTGAAGCCAAAAGCTAAACCCAAGCATGTATTGATGCTGCTAATAACCTAGAGGCAGAGGAACGGAAAGCCCCTTTCCTTCTCTGGGATGGCTTGGACTCTAGAAGAGAAGTCGAGGCACCTCTAAAGTAACACACAAATGCACGCTCCACCTCTAAAACAGAACACAGCCACTTCATCTCAGCTATTCTCCAACCAGAATTCATCTGTTACCCAGGCCATGAGTAACATCTGAAATTGAAGGACGAAGAACTCAGAGCCCAGCCTTCGAACTGTCCAAGCAATCCACTAAAGTTTCCCATGAATCTCAAATTTTCCAAGCTTACACCTATGTCAAAGAAACACACAATTTTTTAGATAACCACATTACTTAGTTCCAGTCTACACTGAATTTTTCTCCGATCTTTCACAATGCACTGCAATCAGTGTTCTGAAACATTCCATACGCGAGACAAAAGGAAACACATCTTGGACAGGATTTTACAGTGAGGAATATAATTGCACAGTTTACCTGAAACTGAAAGACCACAGCCACCCTGGTCAAGAGCCTTAGGAAGACTTTGTTCTGGGGCAAGGAGCAACTAATAAAAATAAAAAAAAATTTAAAAAAAAGGGGGGGGGAGGTTGAACAGATCTTTCCACAGAAGATTGGATTTAAGTAAAAGAAAATAAAATCCAAGTTAGTATGAGCTCATTTGGGAGGACAAAGGGCAAGAAAAGGAAGCTTAAAGAAAACCTAGCACACTTCTGATATGATCTTGGAGACAAGTCCTGTCTGCTACAGCACTGACAATTGAGACTTCTTGTCCTAACATAGTGACAATCTTCAGAATGCAAAAAGCAGTGCTATAGCACATTTGAGAGTTGGGGAATGGGGTGATTGTTTTGTATCAAGGAAAAAAAATTTCCAAGGATCTGGCTGGTCTCTCTAAAGTCATAGCAGATTCTCTGAACACTACCTCTTGGCCACATGGCCAAGCTACTAATGCAATTGCAGACTCTGAGGCACATGTCCAAAGCCGACGGTAGATTCTACGTGGCCTAGTAGATTCTTATCTCTCTCAACTTCCTGGCAGGGTCGCAAATCATCTTAGCCTTTCTGTCTCAGTCACAGTCTTATCCAACAGAGCTCTTTGCAAACGAGGTCTGAGGAAAGTCACTTATTCTGGGACTGGAAAGAAATAAAACCTGAAGTCTGAGAGATAGTGGAGGTGGGACAGGAGAAAGAGAGGTATGTGTGAAAGATGCAGGCAGAGAGTGGGGACCCAACGAAACAGACAGCAAGGAGGAAAAGTCTGCACAGGAAGCAAAGGTTTTGAAAGGCAGAGAAGAAGAAAAAGGAATAGATAAGCCAAAAAAACACCAAAAAATGGAAGGGAGCATCTGGAAGACAGGGGACTTCTTTGGTTGTGTGTCTTTGTTTTCTGAGACCCCCGACGCTGACTTTGTATCTCCTGATACTCAAGTCCTACCTCTATTTCTACTATGGACTCCAGTTAGGTGAGACCTATCCTCCCTATGAGGACACTGGGCTAAGACAAGAATTCAGCTGTACTTTCTAGAGGAAGTAGAATTTACAATGATATTAACACAGAGACAGGTGCAAAACAAATCAGGTGAAAGCTAAGAAACAGATACACAGATAACAAGGGAACTATAAGAACTATAAGCCAGCTTAGGGCAGACTGAACAGGGTTTGGAAGAAGATGAAGAAGAAAGGTTGAGTTAGAGACACCTCTGGGACCTTTGTGGCTCTGGCCTAGAAGGAGTTAGTCTCTGCAGATGCACTTAGATCCTGACAAAGACATGTTGCTCACAAGGGACATTGTCCACACCCTAAGGACCCCAAATGAGCATAGGGTATTTGGGAGAAGGTTTCTGCTGACCCAGCTGCAGACTGAGTTACAAGACTCAGAGAGTCACTGAAACTCTTCCTAAATGCACCGGATCAGAAGGAAAAAGCACACAGACATGCAAACAGGAGTTACAGGACACAGGTAAAGATTCTCCAGTAGATATCTAGGTGCTGACACACCTAACAACAGTCAGGTGGTGGATTCAGAAATGGGTGGACTACACAGAGTGAAGGCCTTGCACATATATGCATTTATACAATCTTCTGCCCTCTCTAAAATGTGACCTTCTTCCTTTCCATGAACCCTCCAAAGCCTAATGTTTACTTACTCTGTCAAGAAACTCAAGAACCAGATACAGCAACTTCTCTCAGTCCTTTTGTCTCAATATCATGTTTTATAAAATGGGGATAAGGGAAGATTTAGGTGACACTGAATACAGAAGTATTTTGTAACTAACTGGTAAAGATGTTTGGGGGAAGAAAATATCTCTGGGAGGTGGGAGATGGGAGGCCATTGTGCTAGCACATGAAGGGCCCAGAGAAACCTATAGGATCAGCTGAACTTAGAAGCCCATTTTCTAGCAGTGCTTGTCTCTTCCAGAAGATGCTATCCCACACAAAAGTGATGATAGCAGAGGGAAAAAGGGGAGAGATAACAAAACTGACCAGGGTCAGGAATGAAGATGAAAAGGTGAGACTTTGTCACAGTCCCTACCATACCAGTCACCTTTCAGGATCTATGTCTCCCAGCCCCCCTCACCAGCAAGTTGGGGCCCAGGGCCCAACGATATTATGCAAGCAAATATCTTTGAGCACGAGAACTGAAGGTTCTTCCAAAGAAGCCAAGGGCTTGCACCAGCTTGAGAAACTAAGCTGGCTGGAGCCCAGCCCTCCCTCCCACCCCGTTGCTGCCTGGGAGACTGAGAATGGGAAGAGAAAGCAAGCACTTCCTGAGGAGGGGGCAGATCGAAGGCAGGGGCGGGAAGGCTGAGACACTAGCAGTTGGCTTTCCACAGTGATGCACAGCAGGAAGACCACCAAGTCTTATGCTATCTCCCTGAGGGCTGGGGGCATGACCTGGAGCAGAGTTCTGGGTGGAAAGAGGCAGGGCAGGCTGTGGATTCCTGCCAGCCTTCCCCACCATGTGCCCTAGTTACTTCCCCGCTGAGCCACAGGGTTGCACACCTCTCAAAGTATTGCCTCCAATTCATTTGTTTTCAAGCTCACTCTGTAAGATCACAGCCTCTTCAGAGCCTGGCTCAAGTCTGTGCAGGAAAGGCTGCCAGAAAGCGCTGGGGTCATGGTGGGCTGAAAGTCGTTTGCAGCCAGGCTCCAAATGCTAAGGAATCGTTTGGGCTGGGACCAGAGCTAGCAGCTCCTCTGAGAGAGAATCGGCCTGCCGCTTTGGAGAATTGCAACTGACTGGAATATACACACAAAGAGAAACTGACCTGCATCCAGCCGACCCTGCTGCTTAGACAAGCCATCCGATACCGCCTGGCCACTCAGTCCTCTGAGAAAGGCACAAACATCACTGCCCCAAGCTCACCTTCTCTCCAGCCGGGTCTCTGCTGTTTTTGTTAAACAGGGGACCCATCGCTGGAGAAGCCAGCCGGATCCTTACTAGCCTAGGAGACCGGAGCTTGGAATGGGCTTTCTAGCCAGGGAGTTAACTCTCTGACCTGCAGCTGGCAGAGACAAGCGCTGGGCACCACAGTGCAGGCTGCCAGAGTGCAGGCTGCCAACTCCTGGCGCCTTCCTCTGGCCGGTTCTACAGCCAACAGAAGGAAAACGCGATTCGTTCCACTTGGAATTTCCTTGAAATCTCCGAATCTAATCCAGCGTTAACACACGGTGAGAGGCGCACTCATCACACGAGGCTGTGATAATGGGTGAACTGCCAGAATCCCCGTGGGTCAGGCCCCAGGCCACTACCGGTGCCCGAAATGACCCTGTCGATCTCCTACACAGAACGGGTTTTTCAAAAGGCAAGGGATATTGCATGTGAGTAATCAGCGCTTTCTCTTTCTTTCTCTCGCTCTATTCTCTTTTCTTTCTAGGGAAGAAGCTTTAACAAGGCAAGTGTCTTTCAGGAAGGACGCTTCAGTATCTTTAAGGGTCTCTGTGCATACTGGCCGACTCTGAAACTGAAGCCTAGCTCGGGGACCAGGACTTCGTTGATTTTTCAAATCCCCCATTCTTGGCTCAGGACTCCTTTGAAACCCTCGACCTGGGTCTTCTCTTGGCTCAACCTCTTTCTACATACATACAGAGACTGATGGGGGGGAGGGGGCCCACTTTGCTTCTAAGCACTAGCCCGGGTCAGTCCCAGGGTTGGAAAAGTCCATCATGGCGATTGGACTCCACACTCTAGCTGACTTGTGCCCAAACTTCCCACCCTCCAGTCCTCAGCTTTCTAGCAGTTCGAGCCAAGGTGCTCGTGTTAGAGCCCAGCTCCATCTACACAGCTTTGTTGCTGGAGGCGGGATTCATGAACCAAGTGCTCCGACCTGGGCGGCCAGACAACATTCCACGTCCCTGGCCTGTGAGTCCAGCACTTTGCAAAGTTATCTACGCAGCTACAGAAGTCCGACGTTCTCCCGGACTAAATTCCTGCCCCGCGGTCCCGCACCCCCCACCCCCCTCAACCCGGTCCCGGCCGGAGAGTGAGAGAAGCGAGCTCAACGCCTACTTACTATGCATGGATGCAAACGGGTCGTGCTTACAGTGTATTTCCATCGGGGCGCTCCAGGCTGCAGGCCGGCCCGCGCCGCCGCCTCCCGGCGCCAAAGGGCTGCCCAGGGCAGCTAGAGAGCCGCGCCACCAGGCCGGGCACCGTGGGAGCCGGGCTCCAAAAAACCACCGGAGCCTTGGGGTCCCTGTAAGAACCGCCCGGCCGAAGGTCGCCGAGAACGGGGCGATGAGGCGGGAAAACACGCTAAGCGCAGTCGGTCCGGGAGCCGGCGCCCAACTCTGGCTGGCTTCACTCCCCGGCTGTCTCAAGCGGCGACTCCCGGCCCACGCCGAGGCAGCTGCGGACTGGCGCCCGGGGCGTCGGGGACATAGCGGGGGGGCCCACCTCCCGGACGGCAGGGAGCCCCCAGAGCCCGGGAGAAGCGAGCCTGGAGGCCGCCGAGGCGCACGGCCCTGAGTTTCACTCTGGGAGCGGCGAGGCCCGCAGGCTGCCAAGCCGGTTCCGCGACCTTGCTGCTTCTGGGGTCTCCCCTGGATCCCCGGGTCTCCGCCAGGTTCTTCTTCCTCGCTCGCTCCTCCGAATCTCTGGGGCTTGGCTCGCCCCCGCGACCCTTCTCCAAATTGATGCTCCGACGTCTGCCGCGAAGTTGCAGAGAACTTCCTCTCTGGCAGTGCAGGGGCCGCGGTGGGTGACAAGACGCTTCCTCCCCTGATGCGGGGGCTGCGAGGATCCGGGGGCCCCGGGAGCCGCCACCCTCTGACCTCGGGACCCGCTGCTTTCAAAGTTCCCGCGGGTCCCGATGCTCCCCCATCGCCGGCGCCGCGAACAAGAACAACGGCGCCCGGTCCCTCGGCGCCCGGCTCTGTGCCTCGCCTCTGCCAACTCCGAGCCCGGCTCTGCTCGCTCCTGAGGTCTGGAGAACTGTCTTCCAGCCGCCTCTTCCGGGACAGCCGCCGCGTCCGCCCCGGGCGTGAAGCTGGGGACGCGGGAAAGCGCGAGGGGTCCCTGCCCCCAAGGCCGCCGGGACTGTCGGTGCTGAGACGCAGCTCCGGCCGGTCAGACTGCCCGCGCTGCCGCCGCCGCCGCCGGCGCTAGCCCTCCGCAAGCTCGGCGCGCACAGTGCGCCGCCGCGCCGCCCCGAAGCCGCTTTCAGGACCCGCTGCGTGTGGACAGCGCCGCCCGGGGCTCAGCCTCCCTCCGGGCGGGGGCGGGGCGGGAGTGCTCCTGCCAATCACGCTTCACCGAGCCAATCAGAGCGGGGGCATCCGGCCCTGGCCTGAGATACTGCCCTATTGGCTGAACAACCTTCGGGCTCCGCCTGATTAGCGGATACCTGGGCAATGGGAGAAAATAGGGGGCGGAGCCCAGGCGGCGGCGCCACGTTCATTGACAAACGCGTGGGGCCAAGGCCTAAAAGATCGCGGATGGGGAAGAGTGAGACCAGGGCCCACGGAGTGTCTGGAGAGTCCAGCTGTTGAGCACACCGGGATCAACCGTTTTTCCGGGAGTGGGGATTCTGGGGTGCCCAGAGGAGACTGGGAGGGTGAGGACAGGCTTCAAAAGAAAAAAGAAAGAAGGAAAAGCATCACAGATGAGGGAGGAAGTGCTGCGAAGTAGCGAATCTGCTTTCAATTTGGGTGATGGAATTGTGTGCGCGTCTCTGTCGGTTCTGACCTCACTTTCCTCATCTGTAAAATGGGCAGAGTTAATGAATCTTTGATGCAGGCTCCTGCCGTGGCAACGTTTCCTAATTTGATCGAGCTCCTACTAAGCAGCAGTCTTTGTGTCTTTCCTTCTCTTTCGCTCTTCCCGTCGAGGTCCCAGTTCTGAATTTACCAAAGACAGAATTGGGGAAGATATCTCCCACCACTTTAAGATTACCAGAGCTCTTCCTGGAAGAAGCGGTTTCTGAGGCTTGGGATCAAGTTGCCCCCAAGCACAGAGCGTTAAAGCGCTCCAGTCTCAGTCCAAGAGCTGACCCGTACCTTAGGGGCTTGTGATGTGCGCAGCTCGTTAGTATAAAGGAGCATTTCCGCATCTGGAGCGAGGTCTCTTTGAAAACGAAATGAGTCCAATAGCATCTGAAGCTGATGACGGTTCCTGAAGTCGGCGGCTGGCAGTTGCTTCTATTTTGAGGGTCTGACCCTGTGGCTTCAGGTCCGCTACGAATGCTACAAATGCTTCCTGTTTAGCACGACCTTCTCTCACTAAAGAAGCTCCCGTCGTTTTTAGGACAAAACGGGTGGATTTCTAGCAGAATTCTCCGGACCCAGAAGAGATCTTTAGCCAGTGTGCATCTAAATTTCTCAGAAGTATAAGGCTCTGGAACCACAATCAAAATAGTTGGGTCTTTAAAAGGACATGATTCCATCTGGGTAGCTAAAGTTCAGCCAGTCCTGTAATGTGTAACACCCAGGGGCACCCTGCAGGGTGCTAGCACTCAGTCCAGGCACAGACACTGAGCATTCCTCTTGCTCTAGTTGCTATGGGAGTAGGCCAAATACCCTTGGAATTCATAAGTGATAGTTCTCTGATAGTAAATATAACCTCAACAAAGCAAGAACTCTGAGACATTTGCTTCAGGCACCTGCATGCAAGTGCAGAGCCCAGGCTGATCCAAGAAGTGTCTTTTGGCCATTTTCTCCACTTATTTTCTGCATCTTTGCCCTCCATTCCTCCCTTGGTCCCTCCTTGTTCCACTGACATCTTTATAGTGGGTCAGCTCTTTGGCCCACTCCCCTCTGGCAATCCCACACCTAACTGCCCCTGACAAGTTTCTGGGGCTGACACCCATCCCCGCCCCCACCAGGGCACAGCTGCAGAGAAACTGCCAAGGCCATTCTCTAGGGACCCAGAGGCTGTGGTATGCATGGGAGGGAGGGGCCTTCTCTCTCCATTGCCTGCGACTGCTGCCAGCCAGATCTTTGTCCCCCATACCACACCCTCATCTTAGAGCAAGAATGTCACAAAAGAAGAAGGACCTGGAATGGAATGGGGTCCCCTGGTCTCATTAGATAGAGACTAGTAGCTTGGATAGCACTGGAATTCAGAATCTTGGGCAAATGTGGGACTTCTAATTTCCACTGGCGAGGTCAAAGGTGTGGGGATGCCACCAGAGAGGCAGTCTTTCCCATACTCTTATCCCTATCTCTTGAGCTTCAAATCCAGATCTACAGTCTTAGAGCTGAAAGGGTTCTGAGGCTGCATGCCTCCTTCACTTTTCAGATATGCAACTAGAGGCCAAGCGATAGGAGACAACTCCGCCAAAATCACAAATAAGCAAGTCCAGGACAGAAGAAAAGCCATGGGCTGAAAATTTTTCTCAGAAGTGCCTCTCCAGCTGCTTGACTGTTGACGGGGAAAGGGAGAAGATACCAAGGCAAGAAACTCAGCAGCAATGCCTGCAACAGCTAGTTTTCCAAATCACTGGGGCATTTTGTGGATAGGGTGAAACTGCAATATTATCCCAACAGATTATCCCTTCAGATTCTCTTCTTCACACAGTAAGTGTCCAACTGTGGATGATGCTCTGCAGCATGATTCCCATGCATAAGGCAAGCCCCTCCCACAACTAGTGGGTTTACAGGACACAGAAAATGTCCTTGTGAGTGGGGGGGGGGGAGAGTTGCTCACCACCCTAAGTGATGGACCTCTGAGAACCTCCATTTTCAAAAGAAGTGACAAACTCTGAAATGAAGTCCTCACAGATCAGCCCTACAGGCCTCTAAACAGAGGGTTTGATGACTAGCCCTATTTTGCAGCTGTTTCCTAGCACAGAAAATGTCCCCAGGGTCAGCTGTATTGTTCCTGCCTCAGTAGACCCATCAGTTTCACGGGTCTAGGAAAGACTAGCAGAGAGCCAATCTCACAGGGCACTGAATACAAACCCACTCTACTGTGTGCCACAGTAGTGTAGCTTTCTCTCAGAAAACAAAAACACCATGAAAAAAGAAATTCAATTTATGTAAGCAGAATTATTTTAGAAAGCTTTGCCTTTGAAAGAAATACCATTTTGAAAATAGAGAAGTTAAAGCATCTTTCCAAAGGTGGCATCTGTCTCTTTCCGTGACCAGAAGCTTCTCTTGACTCAACTGAGTCACACCCTCTTCCCAGCTTCCTCTTGCCTAGCTTCCCATCACTCCCCTGGGAGCACGGCAGAAAGTGGTCTCAGAACGCTGGGGCTGGTGACCTGAAGTCCTCCTCTACAGCACAATCCCAACCCGTTCCCCTGCAGCAAAGCAAGGCCTTACAGAGTTTGGACTGGCTGCTCAGTTGAGGGGAGATCAGAGGTGCACTGAGAAGTGTTGGCTTAGCCTGATGGGTTATATTTAACCTTCATTTTTAAAAGTGTCAAAGAGGGAATGCAACTGGTCTGCGATTGTGTAGCCAGTGGAGGTCAGAGATGACTATATGATTCCTGAACATGGCTCTGGTCTGTTGGAGGAATAATCTTGGTGTATGTGTGTGTGTGTGTGTGTGTGTGAGAGAGAGAGAGAGAGAGAGAGAGAGAGAGAGAGAGAGAGAGAGAACAGAAAACTGGATTTTTATAGGAGTCAACAGCACGTGTATTGGGGCCTGTTGTCCTTACTACTCTATCCCTGTGGACCAAAAGCACTAGAACAATCTCTCCCAGAAACAGCCCTTTCTCCCAAGGTCTCGGCTTCCTGTGCTAGTGCATGGATCACCCTCTTAGACGCTTCTCCAGACCTGGTGAGATGATTTCCCATGCACAGGGCACACTTTGATCCCTCCCTCCTGGACTCATTCTAGACCTCTGAGGTTTAATGTCAGTGACCAGAGGGGAAAGTGTTGGCATGTCCAATTCTTCCTGGCCCAAAGAATCAAGGGCTCTCACTGCAGGTTGTTTCTCTCTGGGAAGGAAAAAATATATCTCTTCTCCCAGCACAAGTAAGAAGTGTACGAGCTAAAAGGTCCTCTTCCAGACCTGTTCTTGCTTTATTGACTTCCTGTCCTCTCTGGACTTCTCCTTTTCCTCTTCCATACTACAAGGAAGAGACTGGGGAAAAGATGTTTAAATGGTTCCCTGCTCCTTGTTTTAATCTTTAACTTAGAGCCAGACAGACAATACTGAAGGGGAAGCTGAGGTTGGAAGAGGAAGGGCATAGGATTTCAAAGGAAAAAAGGTCACTCTACTGGCCCATGAAAAGCCTAGAAGGAAGGGAGAAACCCCTGCAGAAAGTAGATATAAATAGCCTTTGAACACTAGTCAGGTTAGGCAGGCAGAAGGTATAGTCACCTGAGCTGTCACCCCTTTACCTAAACCTCGGGGTAAGGGGTGTGGCCTGAGGATCCTAAGCTGCAGCTCCCATATATTTCCTCCTACACAAACCCCACCCAATCCAACAGCACAGAGGAATAAAATGCTTTATTGATTAAATGATTATTCAGGCGATTGAACTAATCAAAGAGCCCATCGACCGCCATGAATTACATTCTTTGTAGACAGCTTGTCGGGAGAGGCAGTCACAGAGACCTTCTCCTGACCCTCACACACATCTAACCCATTTCTAACACACAAACAATTACTAATCTCAGATGCAGACACCTCTATGTGTCCTGCAAAGGGACCAATCTTGGGAAAGGAAGGCTGTCTTGTAATTTAAGATATGGAAAAGGGAGGAGGTCCTAGTTCCTTTTTTTATTTTTCTGCACCCTTATCCCAGCAATGCTCTTCTGATTTCTGTCCTCATTTCTCTTTAGTCATGTTTTACTGAGCGCACAACTATGCCTGAGAAGTTGTTACACATTTGAAGTCTAAGTTTACTGTTCTTTGACTTTCATTGGGAACTGAAGAAGAATTGGAGGCTCATGAATGATTTCTGGATGGGAGAAAAAGTGAAGTTCCTTCCAGAGTTGACAGTGAGTTTGTGTAGAGGTTGGCACAATGGCGTAATAAGCAACAGAAGCCAGGAAGTCAGCAAATCAGCTTTATGATTTAGGGCAGACTGAGGCCTGCTGCCCCTGCTACATCCTCGAGGTGTAAATACACCCTGCTACCCAATACCTCTGGGAGACAGGGGGTGCAGTGCTAAGAAGGCTTATGTCACACAGTCACCCCAGCTAAACGCCCAGGCTAGGTACGCACATCCACCCACTTATGCTTTCCTCCATTGGAGCGGTACCCACAGGGCAAAATCTGAGTATACAGGCATACAGTGAAACACACACACACACACACACACACACACACACACACACACACAGAGTCAAAAGCTAGACTAGGTGAATGCAAAGACAAGCTGAAAGCCCTAGAAGTGTTATCAGTAG
Source organism: Typhlomys cinereus (assembly GCA_023101885.1). Taxonomy (NCBI): domain Eukaryota; kingdom Metazoa; phylum Chordata; class Mammalia; order Rodentia; family Platacanthomyidae; genus Typhlomys; species Typhlomys cinereus. The sequence goes on from JALPQD010000462.1 coordinate 62,122, forward strand.
CCCATAGACTGCTTGCTCTCCCTTGCCAAAGTTCTGCTAGTCACAGGAGACTCGTCCAAAAAAATGCTAGGTTCAATAGGGGCAACAGAAAGAAGCACAGTTAGGACCCACTTATCCTGAATTCACACCTCCATTCCCAGTTTTACCTCACAATAAAACCTGGGCCTGATTGCACATGTTTAGCACAGGAGACTTCCAGTAGACCCCCACAGTCATGTCTGCCTAGAGCCAAACACTGTATGTTATGAGCATGTATACATCGGACAGCTGTTGACATCCGAAAATTGAAAGGGTCAGGGTAATCGCTGCTTTCCCACTTCCAGAATCTCTTGGGATATGACAGGTGAAGAGATCCTCAATGAATGAGATGCTTATCAAAATTACATACCCAACACTCACTGACACACATTTCAGATGCTTACAGGAACACACTACTACTACTACTACTACTACTACTACTACATTCAGGGCATAAAGATACACAAAGGCACACAAATTCTTGGACATAAACTAGACATTTTTAAATGAATGCATGAGGACACAAAGTCTCCATCACTCATACATACCAAGTTCCTTATATAAAAACAGACCCAAACTTGCACACCTCCAAACATTCAACGATTACAAACGTGTAGAAACAGAAATAAAATTGAAAAAGAAAAACAGGCAAACTTGAAGTTTCCTGATTGTGGCAGAAACAGAAGCATGTGGACAAATTAGTGTGAAAGATCCACAAACACGATGCAGAGATACGCACCGCTCATCCCTCCCTGCGGAAACCAGGCAAACTCCCTCCTCTCCAGGGTCGCCCTAAGTAGCCACTAGCGCCCCTGAGTTTGCACGCAGGGTTCCCGTTTCGCGGTAGGTCCTACCTGTCCTGCCGGTCCGAGGAGTCGTGTAATTTTTCTCTAAATCCATTTTGATATTTCAGAACTTGATGAAATGGGCAGGGGGGAAAAGTTTCCACTTTTTGTGCCTTTTTTTTTCCTATATCAGGGGCCGCTCACAGGTTGGAATAATTCAAGCCTTCCGCTCCCCCGCCGAGCTGGGGTAGCTGATCACTGAGCTGAAACTAAACGTTTTAGGTGGAAAAAAAGCGTCCGAAGGCACCGTGAAATGATTAAGGAACTAAAGAGCTTCTCGCCATGTGAGATCATGTCCTGTCCTCGTCAACATCACAAGATGTCCCTAGACACGCCGCGCCCCCAGCGCACCGCCCCGCACTGGCGGCCCGGAGCGGGGAACCCGTGTGGGCTTTGCGCGGCCTGCTTAGCGAGCCAGACGGGGCGGACCGAGCCGGGCCGGAGCGAAGCGAGAGGCCGGGAGAGCATCAGCGCCGCCGCCGCGCCGCCCCGGACTTTTATAGCGGGCGGAGGGGGAGGGAAAGAAGGCTTCAGACTGCACCCAGAGCTGGTCCGCGCGCTAGGGGAAGGGGTCGACTGAAGCCGAGCCCCGATCCCCGGCGACCCAGTTTCACCGTCTTCTAAATCTGCGTCTGGGATTCTCGGCCCTTTGCGGTGTGCTCAGGACTTTACATGCAAAAGTCTCTACGTTGGTGCAAGCAGGCCAGATTTTTGCTTGTAAAGAAAGCAGCTACTCCGCCAAGCAGATGATTTGGAAGGGGGTGCTAGCCCTGTTGCCAGGCACAGGGGAACTTCCAGCATCTTCCCATTCACCCCTAGGGCGGCGCCCGCCTCGGGAACCCCACCGCAATGTGCACCACCCTATCCTTCCTGGGCCTTGGTGCTAGAGCAGCACCAGATCTCTACTGTCCACAGCCCCCCAGGTTCTGGAACCCCTCCCCAGAGCACATCCCTTTCTACCTGGGAGCCAGAACGGTTAAGCCGAGAAAGGCTGTTGATAAAAGCCGGGCCTCCGCTATTGGAGCCCCTGGACACAGCGGAACCATCTCAGTGAATTCTGGACACCGCACCCAAACTCTTAAATGGAGTCCCACTGCCTTCAGGCCTAGAGACCAGGCAGCAACACTAAAGCCCCAGACTCGATTTCAGAGGGGAAACCAAACGGAAAGAGTTTGGGTAGACGTGTAGCGAATCTAACCCGCTCCTTCCAGTTGCCCCTTCCCCAGACCGCGGCTCAGCTGGGCAAGGGCAGCCTTTGGAACCCCGCTGCGGTATGGTGGTCGGGGCAAAGGTTCTGCCAGGCGAAGGCATGCGCCACAGGAGGACTCTTAGCTCGCCGGACAATGGTAGTTACTAGTGAATCGTCCTCAGCCAGAGTGTTTTTTTTTTTTTTTTTTGGAGGCGGTGGTCAAGAGGCTGGGCCGCCACCTGGGGGGGGGGGAGGCGGGGGAAGGGAGAGTCTAGAGTTGGAGGAAAGGGGCGGGGGAGGGGGCAGCGGGAACCGGACGTTTTATGTCCACTGGGCAGATTTCGCCACGATCGGAAATGTGACTATGGTTTCCCGGGCGGCCCCCCCATCAACTGGCCTGCGCAGTCCCCCTGCGCCACCTCCTCTCTGCAGCCCGTGGATATCGGTCCCTACTCCACGGTTTGATTTTTTTTTTTGGAGCGCTGGACTCCCCAGTTCCGAAGCCTGGCCCCAGGTCAGCCTTCCCGCCTTCCCGCCTTCCCGCCTCGCCCGAGCAGGAGGCAGCGCCGGGGAGGAGCGGCCTGCCTGCGCCTGGAGATCAAAAGCCCTCGCAGAATTGACAGTTCACCCTGGCCGGGGCGGGAGTTTGTTGGCTTTTCTTCTTTTCTTTTCTTCTTATTTAGGGGTTTGGTTTGTTTCCTGCGAGTTTTCTTTTCATTATCTGTCTTTTGTTGCTGGCGTTTTTGCGTGGTCTTTTTTCCCCCCACGGAATTGGTTTTTGCAGGTTTAGCTTTCTGGATTACAGTCTCTGGAGTGGGTTTGGTTTTTTTGTTTGTTTGTTTGTTTGGTCCTGCGTGTTTTGATTGTGTGTGTGTGTGCGCGCGCGCGTGTGCGCGCGCGCGAGTTGTCCTTGTAAAATGTTTTGTGTGTCCTTTGGAAGGCTTTTTCCTTCTGCTCAGGGTTTCGACATGTTCTGTTAGTGAATATCCTGTGCGTTGCTTTGGTGAATTTTGTTACTTCGATTTGGATTTTTCTAAATGAGTCGTGCTTTTGAATGGGGATTTGAGGCTCGTTTTTGTGGGTTGGCCTTAGTGTTTGGGAGATGTTTTAGTGAGTTTCGCGTGTATATTTTGGCTTTATGGGAACATTGGGATTAACGGAGGGGACGCCGGTACTGTTTCGTTCCTGCAGGCATCGTTGGGAGGGTGGATTAGGCCAAACACTTCGACTGGTTGATTTGCCAGACTACAAAATGCCTAGCCTCAGCCTCGTCACGAGCTTCTCTCTGTGCCTCCGAGAGCTGCGCAAAACAAATGTGCGTTCCCGAGGGGACGCCCGCCGTGAGTCACCACCCCGCGGGGTCCTGCGGTTCTGGCGCCTGGGTCGCAGTTCAGAATGCCCTCTCTTTTCTCCCATAGTCAGGCCTGTGTCCCCTTTGCCCACCCTGTCTTCTTGCGAATGGTCAACGATCTTCCAACTTGCCCCGTGCCGGCAACTTGGGGTCTAGGGGCTGGCACCCTGCTGCGTAGCTGAAGGCAAACCTAACTAGTTCGGAGGACACGGAATTGATCCTGCGGCCCAGGAGCTACCCGGCAAGGGGCCAAGGGCGCAGGGAGTCTAGGCACAGATCAGGATCTGGATATCTGGAAATGTCTCATTTCCTGGCGTGGAGTCCTAGACATCTCACTGGATCCGGCTTTCGATTTGGAACCCCCGCGTCGGTTCACAACCTTAGGTCCGGGCCGGCACGGAAACCTACGCACACGCTGCTCGAAAGCCAGAGGCGCGAGCGGCCTACAGAATCGAACGAGCGCTGACACCGGCCACGAAGGGAAATCGAACCGTCGTAGCCAGGAATGCTCGGAGGACAGAATAAAGGCGTCCTTTCTGCTCACGTTGCCGCGACAACGCATCAGGCCGGACACACCTCGCTTTGCTCAGTGCCTCAACCAGGCAGAGAGGGAGAGGCACATTTAGAAGTCGAGAGCCAGGCCAGCAGAGAGCCGGATAGGAAATGAGAAGAGCATCGATGGAGAAAGAAATTTGCAATGTCAAGAACAAGACCCGGGAAAGGCAACTTGGAGGCCGGGGAACCATGCCCAGGCCCCTGCAGGCCCCTGCGCGCCGCGCAGTCTGTGCGGCAGAAAGCGGACCCTGAGCGCAGAGCGGGAAAGAGACGCAGGCCGGCTGGTCCAGGCGCCAGCGAGTTTCCCTTTGCTTGGTTACAGTCCGGGGTGGGGGCGGCCGAGGGCGCGCGGCGAGGGGCCAAGTTCGGGCTCTTCAACTCGACTGGGGAACCCGCGGAGACTCCAGAGCTGGTGAAGCCAAGACGGGTTCGACTGTGGCCCGGCGATCTCCTTTGTCGGACCACTAGCCGGGACTCTAGCCTGGGTTGGGTCCTCGTGGGGGGACCGCTGGGATTCCATCCTTCCGAGCCTCTGGGAGCAGCCACAGGGGACGACTCCGGCCCCGGGGGGGGGGGTTCCCTCGGGAGACCCCGCGGAGTGAGAGCCGACGCCCAGGCAGTAGGAGAGTGCGAGGCTCCGCCCTAAAGTCCCGGCCCTTGTGCTGCAAGATCCGGTGGCCGGAGCTGGACTCGCAGGAATCCGGGTCCGCGCAGCACGCACGTGGTCCGGCATCTTCGGCAGGCGGTGCCCCTCAGGCCCAGCCCCGCCCCGCTTGGTTTGCCAGGTCCAGACCGTGTTTAGAGTGAAGGTGGACGCCGAGACAGAAAGAGGAGAGCCAAGCATGGGGCTTGTCTAGGGACGGTGCCAGGATGCACCGCGTCGCTTCTCCACCTTCAGCTCCTGTGGCGTGGGGCACAAAAAGCGCACTGCGCCCTCCACTTGCTGCGGCTGGGGTCCAGGTGGTGCCCTCCGTGGAAAGAGACTAAAGACTAGTTTGGATCAAAACTTCTATTTCTGCTTCTACTTTGGGGTCTTCGAGCCCCCGTGCTGGTTTTCTAGGGGCAACCATGTGCCAGAGATTCGCCACCCCGGAAATGCTCCGGAAGTGTTGGACTGCGCGGTGGGGCTGTGTGCAGGGGAACCTGGTGATCCTGGTGGGTTATCGCTATTGTTTTACTTTACTGCTTTTCTTGCTTTAATTAAAAGGGCTTTTGAAAGAAGCCTCAAAGAGTGCAGACCAGGGACGTTTGGATGGGTTCATTTCACCTCAAACCCAATGACTGAACTCAGGTTCAATACTGGTTTCCAGCGCACAAGAACACAGAGAAGACACCAAGTGTGTGAGATATGTACATGCAGAGATCCGCGGTTTAAAAGCAACGCTTGGAGAACACTGAACTCAAGTGTACTCTGGAGTTACACTAGCAAAAATGAATATGGAACACAGGCAGTCCGTTGTATTTAAAACTTACCAACACGTCCCAACAATTCAATAAGACTTAAGAATACAAAAAAACTGAACCAGTGAGAAGATCTGTAGGCATGCTGACTGAAAACAAGTGTAAATCAGTTAGCTTGCTTCTTCCCGTAATTTTCTTTTAAAAGCAACTACCAGAATTTGTAACTAGTAAATTATGTTTTACTAAAGACAGTTACATTCAGGCTTTATTTCTAGCAGTATTTTTTTACAATGAATCCTTTGCTTTCCTGTCTCCCACTCGTTTTCCTTCTTTTCCACGGGTGCAATGTGAGCGTTAAATATTCATACACTAGATTCACATTTATTCAATGTGTTTTAAACTAATAAAAATTTAATGTGATGTAATTTGATTCCATGAAGCATTGGAACATAAAGGAACCCGCTTCACAGGCGATTTTGAGTGAGGATGAATGTGCCAGCTACAGGAATCTTTTAGTTTTTAATGCTTATAAGGATGCTCCACGGAAGTGAAGCTTACCTCTAAGTAGGCCCTGTAATGTTCTTGCTTCTTTCATTCTCTGTTTTTCTATCATAGCCTCAGAGCTGTGGCAAAGGCTCACAACAGGACCGGGTGCTTTCCCAGAATCTGCAGTGTGAACCTGCAAACCGGCAAGTGAACACTACTCTCAGGCAGCTCATGGTTTTTATTTCCCCTTGTTGGGAAAAGTCTTATGAGATGGTCACAAGCCTATGATACATGAAGTCTGGATTTGAAGATATGACTGACAATAAAACTGTGCTCTAAAAAGTCTTTTAGATTTGATCCTGATTGCCTGCTTTTGGCAACCTGATGAGCAATTTGCTAGGAGAGTCTTCCAATTCAGTTTAGTATGTAATGGGGGAAAAAAAAGGAGCTAGGCTGGTGTCCAAAAGGCCTTTAAGATGAGCCCTAAAAGCAGATCCCAATGCCCAGCAGTCGCCAGAGATACTTCCCAAAGTATTTCACTTTGTACTGGAAGCAAGAGCTAGACCTTCCTTCATTGTTCAAATCCTCTTCTCTCTCTCTCTCTCTCTCTCTTTCTCTCTCTCTCTCTTAAATTGTCTGCAAATAGAAAAACTAAAGATATCTTCAAATGTATTTTCAGTCAGCTGAAAGCCATTTGAAATGTCAAGTATGAGGAGCTTATAACTTAAATCATAAATACATGCATAACTGGGAAATAATGCCATTGTATCCTCTATGAACGCAAAGACTTCATCTATCACATAACCCCAGCAATCGACCATACTAAAGAAACCAAAATGGGGTATTAAGAAGATTTGAGGTCCAAGGATAAAACATTCATACTAAAACAACCATACCAAGTTATTCATAGTAAAATGCTGCTATATTTCCATTAAAACAGTTTTTAGAACAAGTGTTAGTAATTTTCTGGAGTGATCTTTATAAATTCCTCCAGAAAACAATTAAAGAATATGTATTGAGATTATATATTTACAGAATGCATTTACAAACACTATGTACAACTATGTATATGCATATGCATATACTTGACTCTCTACACTTATAGACACTGCTCACAAATAGGTTTTTCCTTAGCAGGTACAAATTCTTATAATCAAGATATAAGGTGGGAACATTTTGGTGAGCTGAAGGTGGAGGGATTGAATTTTTCCTAGTTTGGCACAACAGTTGGTAGGCTCATTTCTCATGCAAGTTGCACGTAGACTCGTGTACCCTGTGAAGTGACAAAAGAGAATTAGGCGAGAATGAAAACCTGCCGGTGTCTGTCTGCAGGCGGGACCTCAAAGAGATCTCTGGACACACGTTCCTGGTGATGGGGAGTTTGCTGCCTCTAAACCAGGCCCGACCTTTTGTCTTTTGACCTTTGATGCATGAAATTAGGTGGCAAAAGAAAATGCGAAGAAAAGGATACAAAAACATGGTAAAAAACAGCCCTCTCTGACAATAGTCATTGTATCAGATCATAGCGGAGTTGCCCTGCAGAGGCCCACGTGCTTGTTTATAGGGCCGTGGGTCTTCCTAGTCACTGGGGCTCCTGTCTCCTTTGTGGGCAATCTGCATTTGTTGGGTGGGATTAAACGAAATGCTCTTTTTAATTAAGCTCAGAGCTGGGTTTTGTCCTGGCTCCTTTCACCGAAGCTTGTTTAGGGAATCAGCATTTGGTTCTTCCATTTCCTTAGAGGTCTCCCATGCAAGCTGGGGGCCAGGTTTGCACTAGCCAGGAGAGTTTCCAAGATCCAGAGAAAATGCTGCCTCTTAAAGTTTTTCTTCTGGTCACCCAGGACTATGTAAGATCGCCAGTTGGCCTGAAGAGTGAGGGGGTGATGTCATACTTTCCATTCCTAAAGGACCACATTCCCAAAAGTAGTTTTTCTCCAGAATCAATTGGGCCGTCCAAAGTACCGGGGCTACTTTAGCCTGATGGGTTAGGCAGGCACACGTAGTGGTCATAAAAGTCAGAATGGCAGGGCAGAACCTTTGCTGAGAGGACTTCGGGAGCCTCCACTCAGCATCCTTTGATCCTTACAGGCATTCTGGATAGGACTGCAGGACCGTGACATGTGTCAGGATCCCAGAATGCTTCTGAGGAAAAAAATTCACAGCTGTCTGGAGCAGAGTGCAAAAGAAGGGAGACGGGCGGTGGGGAGTAGGGAACAGACCCTCTAATAAAGCTTCCTGATCCTCTTAACCAGATGGAATAAATGAAGATAATTGGAAGGGGTCCAGGGTTAATGGAGAGACACACAGAGATATTTCATATTACCTTTTTCCTTTGTGGGAGAGAAATTTCTGGAAGAGCTCAGCCTGGGGAATAAGTCAACAAATTATCCTGAAATACTCCTTGTGCATCTTACTGAATCCTAGGCAGGATTCCCTGCTCAGGCTTGGTGGGCTTGAGCTCTCCCTTCCTGGTGCTCTGGGAGTTGGAAATGAAGTATTTGTGCTCCATCCTGAAGCCTTCCACTCCATGAGCAACCCTTGGGCAAGGTTTTCCTTCTGGTTCCAATTCTTCTTCAGTAAAGTCATTCTATTCCCTTCTAAAAGGACCTTCCAAACGTCAGCACATGTAGATCCTGGAGAATTTGATTTAGTGCCATGGGATAAAGACTGGAGCCTGATGCCTTCCCCAGGAGAAGCAGATGCAAGAGACACCTGACCATCCCCTGCAAAACGCTGTTTTAAACACATTTTCAGGTGTGGTAGTGCTGGCTTGTGATCCTACCACTCAGAAGGCTGAAGCAGGAGGACCACGTGCCTAGCCAGGCATAAAGAGATTTTTGCCTCAGAAACAAAACAACAGGGAGTTGGAGAAATATCTCAGGGGATAAAGCCTTTGCCTTACAAGCAAAAGGACCTGCGATCAGATTCTCCGGTCCCGCATGAAAAATATTGTGTGGAAATGGCAGCAGCTTGCACTCCCCGCCCTGGAAGATGGAGGAAATCTCACAGCAAAGCAATAAGGAGGTAGAGCAATCCAGGATGATTCCTGATGTCACCCTTGACACACACTCAAGTGTTATGAGAGAGAGAGAGAGAGAGAGAGAGAGAGAGAGAGAGAGAGAGAGAGAGAACACAAAGCAACACTAAAGATGGGGGAAGGGAAGACAAAAAAAGAGGGAAGGAGAAAGGGAGGGAGGGAGGTAGAAAAAACTTTAAGTGCCAAGATTGTGACCTATTGATCCCTGTTCTGATTACCAAGTCTGCAACTGTCCAAACATCAAGGACTTGGGGTTTATCAGGTGACAGCATCTAGACCTCCAAAGTACCAGTGGCCAGATTTATAGATCATTCCCAGTTTGCTTCAAGAGGACCAAAGGAATATGTGGAGATGAGCGTATCTCCTCTTCTTGTTTCATAATTTGATTCCATCAGCAAACAGAGCTAAGTGCTTAGTACTTCAGGGAGATGAGAACCTCCTGTCCTCAAACTGCTCATAGTCGGAAGCAAAAATAAGCCCACATTACAAAGGAGAACTTAAACAGGTTTTTAATTAAACAGCACAGGAAAGCAAGGAGGAATCTTCTTTTGCTAGGGGCTGTCTATAAAGAGGCAGTGACGGAGAGTCTCATGAGGTTGAGACCAGTGTCAAACTCTAGTCCTCTGGCTTCTACCTCCCAAGTGCTGGGATTGCAGGTGTGTGAACCATCGAACCTGCCTTGTAAATGTTTCTCGGAGAAGTCAGCATTTAACTTGGGTATAGAAGGCTGAGTTTGAAAAGAGATCAGCTTACCCACCAGTCCCAGGCTGCTCCTAGACCTCCTTCAGGGCTTTGCAGATTGTCATCCCGACTGAGCCTCCTCTCTGAGCAAGAGTCTCTGCCACCTGCTTTCATGGGGTTTTGATTGTGCCTCACAGAGTGAGGGTGCCAGGCTTGTGGCGCGCCCTCCTCTACTAACGCACTAGTCACACTGTCCTCCTCTTGCCTCTACGGTGGGCCCATCCATTTCTTCAACTCCTAGAAACAGCACCAGACTTGCTTATGTGAAACTTGCATAAATGAAGATATCCTCCATGGCTCATTTTTTTCCTCCATGTCCACTACTTCCATATACTAGGAATGCGATGTCCCCTCTCTGCTCCTCAGTTGGCCAACCTCTGTGATGGGAGCATAAGTGTTCACATTTACCCCACCTCTCAGGAATGTCGTGAGAGTCTATCTGTACACAGGATAAGGGCAGCTACTTTCCTCGATGAATTACCCACTGATGGGTCATCTGTGCCTAGCGGTGCTCAGGCACCTGTCAGTGCAGACATCCCAGATGAAACCCAGTGGATCACGCGTGCAGAAGAATATGAAAACCGAAGAGAAACTGGTTGGAATGGAGAAAGCATGTAGTGATAAAGGAGGTGGGATGGAATTGGGTAGTAAGGGGTGAAATTGACACAAACAAACTATAGATAAACAAACAAATAAATATTTCACTATTTATTTCCCAAAATAGTCTTAGAACATGTTCAGATTTCTCAATGCTTTTAAGAGAAAATCTGTTTCTTCTTTGGTACAAGAAAGGACAGCGCAGCACTAAACCAAAGCTGAGTGAAGGTTTATTTAGGGAGGGTCCGACAGACCTCATGTGTTGAAAAATTGTGTGTTTCTTTTTAAAGGATCCTTTTCTAGCACTGAAAGAAAGAAAGCAAAGAAATTCAACTCAAGCACATCTGAGGGCTGGGAGGTTAACAGCTGTCATGATCCTGCTGCCGAAATTCTGAAAAGACAATGCCGGATACAGACTTGCTGGGTTAAAACACAGCTGGGCAGAGCTGAAGGGGAAAGAAAGCCTCGGATCCTGGAGGGAAAATGAAAGACATAATAGCAGTCAATGGTGCATTAATGAGGGGACCTCTACTGTGTATATGCACATCTACACACGGACACACACACATCCTTATAAATCGAGAATTTCACGCTGTGGAAAAGAGGGCCAGAAAGACGAGTCATGAGTATTCTGTCTTATTTCCTACTAACCCTTGGGCATTCTCTTCAGGGAGAAGCTAAAATAGGCCTCAGCCTCTGTTATGGTTTCAGTGTGAAACGTCCCCCACAGGCTCATATACTGGAACATTTGAGCTTCCAGCTGATGGCGCTGTTTAGGCGGGTTTGTGTTTAGGGAGGTGGGTCTCTGTGGAGGAAATGGGGTCACTAGGCTGGGGGACATTGACAGTTATGACCTGCCCCACTTCCAGTCTGAGCTCCGGGCTTGCAGTTTTTCAGAATGTGACATACAAGGAGGTCCCACTCCACACTGCCACCACTGTGAACTCCACCACGCCTTCCCAACCATGATGGACTGTGTCCTCCCAAACCATGAGCTAAAATAAACTTTGCCTCTCTTAGACTGTTTCTGTTAGATGTTCGGTGTAAAAGTAACTTATACTGACTTCAAAAAGACACAACTAGTAGTTTATCAATTAGCGGACTGCTAATTAACTAACATATTGATAAGTAGCTCACTGATAACACTGGGATTGGAGTAAAGAGCCATATTAAAGTGAATGATTTTCTTCTAGACTGGCTTCTCTACTTCAGCCCAGTAAACAGTGTCTTGGTCTACAGTTGAATACTTCCAGGGACAGGATGCTCACTAGCTCCTTGCATTGTGGATACCTCTTAATAAAGTCCTTTCCCTCATCAAAAACATGTCAGTTTCTACATGTCTTTAGTCCACCGGCAGGGGATAGTCATTCTCCTCAATGATTCTCAATAACCTCAAAGAATAATGGAAGTCTGGTTCAGCCAGTTGGAAAGAAGTTCAAAGACTCCCCTATATCTTGGGATAAATAATTTCATAACCAATGTGGGAGGCTGGCGAGATGCCTCAGAGCTTAACAGCACTTTGCTGAACAAGCAAGAAGATCAGAAGGGGGATCCCAGCACCCCCACCACGAGCTGTGTACGGTCTTGCACATGCCTCTAACTTCAACGCTGAGGGGAGCTGAGACAAGAGGACCTGTGGGGCTTGCTGCCTACTCACCTAACCTCCCGTTTCCCCCCCCCCAAAGAAAGTGATCCTCAAAGGAATAAAGTGGAGAATCACAGAGGACACCCATCCCCTACTTCTAGTGTTCCCACTCACAGTTGAGTGCATCCCCCAACACAATTAAAATAAAAAACAAATGTGGGATAGGAAGTTATGAAGTATCAGTGCATTCCAGAGTAAAGCAGGGGCAGGATTAGGAGTCTGAAACCCAGTCTGCAGAAAATTCTTGGAATCCCACTTCTTCTCATGCCTGTGTCTGCAGGAGTACATATTACATGAAATTGTTTTTAAAGGGACTTTGCTGGGCTGGAGAGAAGCTCAGTGGAAGCGCATGTGCTTGGCATGTAAGAGATCCCACAAAAAACAGCGCAGGGTGAAGCTAAGGCTGTGGCCTGCCTATGATGAGACAACCTGGGTGCACTAATTTCAGCCTCTTTTCATTACAGATGGAGATGAAAGAGATTCAGAGGAGACAGAATTTCCAAAGTTTCCCAGTGAGCTAGAGGAAAGGACAGGATTAAGGGCAGTAACTGACATTTTCTTTTTTTAATTGGTTGTTTTTCTTTTTGCCATATTTAAAATTATAGTCATTTTTTTCTTCTTCTTCCTCTTCCTCTTCCTCCTTCTCTTTTAGAAAGAGTATCACTATGTTGCCCAGCCTTTCCTTTAAGTCATGATCCTCCTATCTCAGTCTCTTCAGTAGTGAGGACTACAAACACGTACCACTGCATTTGATTTATTTTCTTTACCTTTGCTTCTTCTTCTCCCCCCCTCCCCCACTGGTTTCTTGAACCTTCCCTGGACACCATACTTCACATACATCATCAGAACAAGTGCATACAGCAGGCTTTATTACTTCCCTGTTTCACAGATGAAGCCTCAGTTGAGGCTCAGAGACCAAGAAGAGAACCAGGGAGGGCAGAGACGGAATCTGATTTCCACTAACACGCCAATCCCTTCCCTGGAACTCAGTGTCCTCTTTCCCATTCTCACCCTGCTTCCATCCTCGTGTCTTCTCCTTTACATCACATTAACTTTTCTTTTAAAGATAGATTCTCAAGAAGTCCAGGATGTGCCCAAACTCACCAGGCTGGCCTTGAACTACTATAGATCCTCCTGCCTCTATCTCCCAAATGCTGGAATTTCAGGTCTGTATCAATACACACGGCTTCACAATTTTTCCCCTAGTGCTGGGAGCAGAACCCAAGACCTCACACATACGAGGCAAGCACTCTCCCACTGAGTTACATCTTCCCTACTCAAGCATATACTGGTTCTTAAAGAAAAGCATCCAACTGGATAGTTTTAGAGTATTTAAAAAACATCTCTGTATCTTTCTGCACACCAACCTTAGTGCAGCCCACTGCTAGTCCCAGGTTAACTGGCTGAAATGCTCATTCCACAAAGCAGCTACTGTTGGGTCCGACTGAAGTTTCATCAGCATGGTCTCCAACAGGTTGAGATAAACATGTGGTAGAAACAGTGAACGGGCCCTGATGACAGGGAAGAACAGATGTGTACAAATTGGCTGGGGAAAAGAAAACTCTTAATCCAAAAGAAAACCAGAATGCGTTCTTCTTCTTTCTGTGTGAAACAGAATAATGAGATAATCCTGGATTTTAAAAACTCAACTCCGTTTATATTTTTTATATTTTAATTTATTCTCAGTGGGAGGGGGTTGGTCTAGAGGAAAGGCAATATGTGGGTCTTATTTTATGATTGCTATGGTAAGACATATTTAATCCTCTTCTCCAGTGAAGGGATTTATGGGCGATACAACAGAAGGCACCAATCTGTGGTGTATACTGTAGCCTTCCAGATTTTTATTTAGTTTCTAATGTTTTAACAATAAAGGAAATTAAAGTAATGAGAATGACCCATAATCCTGCCACCCTGACAAGCAAACTGTTCTACACAGGTGGTTTATTAGTTAGCAGTTTCCCACAAACAGTTCATCAGTATCATGCCACTTCCTCTTCAAAATGATCATGTAGAAAGAAATGTTTTAATAATTATTTTAATAGCTGTTCAAAACCCTCTTCAGTGGAGGTATCACACTTTTCTGCTCCCATCTTTCACTAGCACAGATAATCCCCAAGTGCATGTCTTTATACATATCACTTTCTTCTATTTTTGTCATTTCCTTAAAATCCCCAGATCTAGATTTGCTGGGTCAAAGGGCCTGAGTTCTTGCATGATTCTTAATATATATGGGCAAGCCATTTTGTGAAAGTCATTAAAACAGTATCTTGTCTCCAGTGATGGATGGAGACCATAGTTTTTGTGCCGTGTCCTTGCAGGGATCTAGGGAAATCTATCAATCATAAACTATAACTTCATAAGCAACAGTTTTAATTCATTTTAAACATGTTCGACAAAATGCTTTGGGATTTGTCTTCTCTTAGCTCTGTTTCTATTGTAAATTAAATGCCTACCCCAAGAATTTGGAGAAGTAGCAAAGCAATTAGTAGAGTTATTTTACAGCCCAGGATACTGAGTCTCCATTCCAATTTTTGACCAAGAGAATAAATGGAAGTGCTGGGACTTTGGCCATATCGTTAGCAGCTGATGTGAACCAAGGATGACTATATTGGTTCCTTTAAACTCCTGGGATATTTCTCTCTGTTTTTTTTTTTTTTTTTGTGCTGGGGATTAATCCAGAACCTGGCACATGCTAAGCATGTGCTCTACTAATGAGCTATGTATATACCCATAGCTCTTTTCATCCCTTGTCACATCTGGATTTTCAGAGAAGCTATGAAGATCATCCACATTTGTAACTTTTTTAAAAAGCAAATATCGCAGGCTTTTTTTTTTTTTGCCTCCAATCATTATTTAAAGCTAGAGCCTACTTTGGAAAAGACCCTGACCTTCAAAACCAGAAGGGACGTCAGAGATGATCTCAGACAACTTGTCTGTTTTGGAGTTGGGGCTCTGAGGTTCAGAGAAGAGCAAGGGCCTGACCTGGTTCATTTACAGAGCTGACAGCAGAATCAGGATCCACCGTAGGGTTTGAAATGTCATTTAAAGCCCAGAGTAGGTCACTAGAAATGGTATTTTGTAGATGTTAACAAGTGAATGTTTTCTTACATAAATATCAGAGTCAAAATCATTTAAGAAATACTGGATACCTGAAGCTTCTTTTAAAACTTCCTAGCAAAATAAGCAACAATAAAACCAAATTAAAATGAAAGAAGCAAGGGGCTGGAGAGGTAGTTCAAAAGTTAAGCCTCTGCCTTGCAAGCAGAAGCTCCTGAGTTCGGATCCTAGACCCCACATATAGACGCCAGGCGGAAGCAGGGGCCGCCTGCGTTTCTGGTCCTGGTAGGGCAGAGCCTGTGACTCCCGGGGCAGAGTAAACAAGGAGGAGGTGGAGGCGTCCATGGTGATTCCCAAATTCATCCGTGGTTCTACACACACACACACATACACGCGCACACATGCATACACCCACAATTGAATAAATAATAAATAATAAAAATTTTTTTAAAAATTGTAAAAAAAAAATGAAAGAAGCAGATGGGAGGTAGCTAAGTTATTAGAGTACTCACTTAGCATGCATGAAAGTCTGGGGTTCTATCCTCACCATCCCATAAGAATACCAGAATTTGGGAGGTAGGAGGATTAGAACTTCAAGGTTATCTTTGCTTAGATAGTGACTTTGAGACCAGCCTAAACTAGATGAAACCCTGTCTTAAAAACAAAAAAAGAAGTTTATTTACTAGAGGATTTCCTAAATCCAATCTCAAATGATATATTTCTTTTTGTTGTATTTGTTTTTTCTTTTTCTTGCAAGAAAGCAATTTCTGCTTATTTGACTTATTTGGCTTTTTAAAAAAATCCAGTATTTGTTCTATTTATTCTCCCCTTTTAACTTATGAGTAGATACATAAGGCTTAAATTCAAAAGATGAAGAGGAATCTGAAAGAAAACTTTTTCCTACCTACATCTCTCGCCAGCACCAAGGGTATTGTACCTCCCTGGTGAGCTTGGCAGCTAGTGCTGCTGGGATACCTGTATGTTCACAAAGACATCTGTATGTACCCCATAATATACTTCGGTAATTGTTGAGTGGTACAGAAAGAGCTGCTGTATTGCTGGTATCATTTTTTTCTGAGAGTGGTTGCACGCTGTTTTTCTTTTTTGAGTCCAGGTCTTGCTGTACTGCCCAGGCTGGCTTCAAATTCGTGATCTTCTAGCCTTCTAGCCTCTATCTCCCAAGTGCTGGGATTACAGGCACAAGACACCAAGCCCGGCTCTGCAACACTGGTCAATATGCATGATCTTTCCAATTGGATTATCATCCCCATGTTAAGGAATATGTCAGTCCTGAGGAAAAAAAATGATGTGAGTTCATTACAACGAAAAGAAAGTTTAAGGTGCTGGTCCAGGAGGTAGCCAGGAAGGGGGTATGGCATGAGGTGGTCAAGCAGAGGAAAGACACCATTCTCAGATGGATTTGGGTCTAAGCTGGAATCTGAGAAGGTGTCGGCTACAGATGAATCTTGGCTGATGACTGGTGGCACACAGTTATTCATACACTGACTTTTGTTTTGAAACAAAGAAAACTCCATATATAACTCCAGCCAATACCAAAATTTAGATGCTGAGCACAAAGCCTGATTTTTATTGGCTGTATTTGTTGCCCATATATTGGAACTGATCTTAGAGTAGAAGTCAGACGTGTATATCAGATATCATTTGGAGTAATGAGTGTGTTTTCCTAATCTTTCCAACACCAACCTAACAACTCACCTCTAGTAACATGCATACTAATTAATTTGTTTTCCATATAGTAATAAGATTAACAACCTGGCATTTACACGGGGTACTGGGTCATAGTCAAATAAAACAAGTTCTAATGAGAAAAATTGGATTCAGCAGCAAATCATGTCCCACCCGGCAAGCCAGGTTTGCATGTGTTTGTCTGTCTCTGCTACACGTACTTTTGTCAGGATCTCACTGTAAACAAGATGAATTCTTTCATGTTGGGTTAGTCTGGGTAAATTTGTTTAATGAACAACAAAGTCATTGTAAACACTGTACAAATCTGAACACCCTGCAGCATGGCTGGGAATCTTTAAGCTGCTACAAAAAATGAAACATGTTAACTACAAAGACAATATTGGGGAAAATACTATTAATATATCAAGAGGTGCTTAGCTATGCAGCCTGGCTCAGGTCTATCCTGGACAAGGGAGAGTTCATGATGGAGTAAGATGTGACCTTGCACAGTCACTCCACCTCCAAGTTAGGACTCAGTTTCTTCCTCTGTTTGTTGAATGGGGTTGTCTAGGACTGAGAATGCCCTGCTTGCTAGTTGTCAGCATCAACTGGGGTCAGTGGTGGGCAGTGAGGACTTTAAGAATACATGTGGGGGCTGGACAGATGTTTCAGGTGTTAAGCTGTAGCCTCACAAGCAGAAGGACCTGAGTTCAGATTCTGGATCCCATGTAAAAAGTCAAGCAGAAATGGCAGGTAACCTGCACTTCCAGCCCTTCGAGGTAGAACCTGGGAAATCCCAGAGCAAGGCTATAAGGATGTAGAGCAATCCAGGATGATTCCTGAAGTCATCCTTGGGCCTCCATAGGTACACACACAGTACCCTCTCCTACACACACACACACACACACACACACACACACACACACAGGACATCAACACACCGCAAAAAAACAAAATACACATGGATAAGCTGCTCTACTAAATCCCAGTCCTACTGTACCCCCAAACTCTGTTGGGGGGGTCTCAGAATCTGTACTTAATTTTATAATTAATAATAACGATAATAACAATTTTTAAGACAGTTTTGTTGTATAGCCCACTCTTAGAAGTCAGGAGGGCGATCTAAAATCAACTATGTATAGGATGGCTTTGAATTCTTGAACCTACTGCCTCTCTGAATGCTAGGATTACAGGTGTGAGCCACCACTCTGGGCTTGCTTGTGTTACTTATTTTGAATTTATTTGTGAGACAGAGTCTCATTGTATAGGCTAGGCTGGCTTAAAGTAATAATTCTCCTTTTGCCTCCAAAGTGCTAACAAATGCCAGGCCCTTGAACCTGTTTGTTTGCTTGCTTATTTTATTCTTTTCTTTTTGAGACAGCATCTCATGTAGCCCAGGCTGGCTTTGAATACCTGTTTTTCCTACATCAACATCCCAAGTACTGGAACTGCAGGCAGGTGCCAACATGCCTGGCTTTGGAATCTGTACCTTTTAAAAGAAGTCTGCCAGGTAATTTGGAACTAGCCAGGTTTGGCGTCCATGGAGTCCTCACCATTAAGGGATTTTTCCAGCTCCCACATTCTGTTTTATTCCCACTTTCATGGATATTAAAACATGTGACAGGCTGCCAAACTGAGTCTCCTAATGGAAAATGATTTCCCCCCTACCTTTTTCTTAGATTTATCAACATGAAGCCCATAGCCTCCATTTTCCACACTGCTACCTTATAGAATACCGTTATACCTGGACCAGAAAAGAACACTGCTCAGGGAGGCAGGAACATGGATTCCACTCTGGGTTTCCTCTAAGGCCACCCAGATGCTATTGGAAAAAGCATTTTACTTTGACTCTCATTTTCTCTTCGTTCACAAAAATAAAGGATCTGGACCAAGTGCCGTCAGAGGGCTAGGCTTCTCTCAATTCTGAAACCTATTTCTGATGACTTGAGATTCACCCAGTTGCACAGAAAGTACCCTCAGGGTGACCTTGGAAAACAGTGCCTGGTCCTCACCTGTCACCTCCTCGTTCTTCTTGGGGTCTAGGGAATCTCCTGCTCCCCTGTTAATCTTATCCATTCTGGCTCTCTTTCAGAGGATTCGCCCTCCTGACTTCTAACAGTGGGCTCGTACAGAAGCATTGTGTCTTACTTCTTTCACGCGACACTGTATTCTGTTTCCTGACTAGAGTAGGAATCACCAGCATTTGTTTTTAATCATTCATTCAACCACATGCATGCAGGATTCATTTTTCAATGTGCACTATACTACAAAACTAATGAAAACAACATCATCATCAGAGGAATCCAGAACAGTTATTATTTAATTTTGTCGTCCAGCTTTGGTTTCTTTCTGTATAAAATGATGTCACATCATGCAGCATAGTTGGGGATGGAGCAGGGTGCACTCATAATTAAGATATGGAAACCCAACCTGCCAGTCCTCTGCTTAGGTCTAAATCTACACCTACGGCCAGGTAGCAGTGTGGAAAATGGAGGCTATGGGCTTCATGTTGATCAACCTGAGAAAAAGGTAGGGGGGAAATCATTTTCCATTAGGAGACTCAGTTCGGCAGCCTGTCAGCATTACCTGCCCAGGCTGCCTTGTGCACAGCTCTGTGGGGAGTCAGGGTTTAATGAAGTAGGATAAACCACACGCACACATTAGTTAGCCTCAGCACAAGCGGGATTAACTTTACACTCCATTTGCAAGAGCAAAGCTCCTCTCCTAGAGTTTGTTATAAAGGGATTTAGAATCACAGACTGATAGAGCTGGAAGAGAGCCCCTAAGACATCATCATAATCCTCCCCCAAACCCCTGTCTTTTCACAGAGGGTCCAACTCAAGTCCAGAGAGCAGAAGGGACAGGCCCAAGGTCACCTACTGAACCACTGATAGAGCTCAGGTTGGCAGTCCATTGCCTGATCCTGAGTCCTATCCACTTTGCCATGGATTACTTTATAGTTACCTGGAAACAACAGTAACCTAACACTTTGGAGGGACTTTGCCCATGTCCCTTTATACTTACATTATCCATATTCAGGTTTTGTGGGCATATGAATTAGCTCTGTATTAATTAACAGGGCCAAATTCTCTGAAATCAGAGAGGTTTTGTAGTTGCGGGTGTCTGTGTCCAAATTACTCTTCCTTGGAAGCCTCTGCTCAGTGTGTTCTCTTGGGGAGTCTCCAACTCATGCCCTATCCAGTCCCAGCAGACTGTGAGCTCTAGTGTAGCTCCACGTCACACTTGACTTTATCCTCCCTGTCTAGCACAGGAAAGACTCAGACTAAACATTTGTTGAACAAATGAATAAATGACTAGATGAAATCAATTAGTAACGAAAGGTGCAAATGAACGAGTAAGTACAAAGCAGGGAGGAGGCAGTAGGGTTTCAAGCAATGCGGAGCTGTCGACAACTTGTCGCTGTTAGGTCGTATTTCTCCGTCTGCCCTTTCTAGCCAGTATCTAATACTTCCGTGGCCCGTGACCTGCCCTTGGGATGGCCTGGACTCTGAGCGTGAATCACAGACGTGAATCTGCCACACCCTGAGCTTTCAGCTCAGACATGTTGTGGAGCACTGTCGTCTGGCCATGACGTAGCCACTGCTGCTTTAAAAATCAGAACAGCTGGGGTCACTCACATGAGACCTCGTGAGAATGGACCCATCAGCATTTCCTCATGAAAGGGAGGGAAGGGCTCCCAAGCAGTTTGGAAGGAAAAAGTACCACTGGCTACCCCTCTGCAAGGATACATATGCTAAATGGAAGAGATTTTTTTTTCCTCAGTAATGTAATCATCACCTGTAAGTTGCTCATATTCCTGTGGGTAAACCTTTACCACGCTCCTGTGACTATCCCTAGCTTAAACCTAATGCTTCAACAAGCTACATAGGTGCAATTGTTTCCTTGGCTGTCTTTGATGCCTTATCTGGGTTGCATAACGTTTGTTTACATATCTCCAGGAAAAGTTAAGTCAACAGACTCCAAACTGGCCTGCAAAGAGCCATCATTCCCTTCCTTAGCCCTGTCTTCCCACCTGTTTCCCTCTAGCTGCCTATGCTTGTGACACACTTAGAAAATGTCCAAAGTGGCTTGAAGCCAGACTCCCAGACTGGTGAATTTCTCAATTCTAAAAACTCCTGGTTAAAGAAGGGCATTTGGACATACCTTGTTTATATACAGATCCCTGGAAGAGAACCCTGAGACTAGAGGAGTGACAGTGCATGTCGATGTCTATCATCATGCAGGAAACATTAAAACTGAAGGCAGGGACTTGGGTTTCAGCTCCAGCCTAAGCGTATGGTCTCTGGGGATGCACAGTTGTGTTTGAGTCCCTTATGAGTTTCGCACTTACCAGCTGCCTAGCTTCCAGCAAGTTACTTAACTGTGGCAGGCTTCATTTCCCTCTTTTTAAGATGGACAGACAGTGCCTTGCTTCTAGGGTTGTTGTGAGAGGCGATGCATGTGATACACACGATGAATTTGGAATAACATCAGGCACACAGTGCATACATAAATGCTAGGTATTTTAATTCATGCTATTCCATACCCTGGAATGCTTGTTTTCAGGCAGGATTTCCCTTTGTAGCCTAGACTGCTTCAAGTCAGGATCCTTCTGCCTCACTCTCTAGTGCTGGTATATCAGGCATGTGACACTATACACAGTTTCATCTTGCTTTTTGATAATCACAACTAGCTCCTTTTCACTTTCCAAGTCTCCAATAAACATCACTGTCTTGGCCATAATTTCCTTGATCTCACTTAAAATAGAGTTTCTCCCACCTCATGGTTCATTCATATTACTCAAACTCCACCCCCACCCCGGCAGATGGTAGGTGTTTGAAATGCTTCATCCTCTCTCTGGTCTTATTGTCATCAATAGAATTGAAGGGCCTCAGGTTCTTAGACCATAGTAGCTACATAGTGAGAAGAGACAAGGCTCTTGAGAGAGGCTGACTGGGCATGTGTCTGAAAGTGAGGTGAGACTGGAAATGTCACACTAGCATCTGAAAACTGTATTAGCTAAGTGGTTGATTCTTCCCAGGACTAATCCTCTATCCTTTCAACTTCTGACCAAATGTCAAGAATCCCATCCACTCTTGGCTTAGCCTCTACCTTATATGGCCTGGCCAAATCCTTCCCTCCTCTGGGCTTTACACATTAGAAGACTTTTCAAATGCTCTGAGGCGGGTGCTCTCTCTGAATCAAACCTAGAATCATGTGGACCATGGATTTGGGATATACGACTTTTTTTTTTTTTTTTTAAATTCCCTCCCGCGAACCGGGATATATGACTTTAAATGAGAGTCTTCTCACTCCTTTTATCAAGCCTTCCCACCCCACTCCATCCCCCCAAAATTAGATACTTAGCTGACCTGCACATTTTAGTCAGTCTACCCTGAAACTCCTGCATCTGCAAATCAAGAAGTACACAACCAGGTTTTTGCAGCAGGAAGGAAGTGTATTCCTCTCCCCACCTCACTCTCCTCTCTCTCATTGGTTCCTAAAAATACAGACAGTAGTAGAAAAGGGAAAGGGGCAGGGCCCAGCTCCACCCCCAATTTTAAGTTTCAGTTTCATCTCTTACTGGCTCTGTGGTTTAGAATAATTTGCTTAACTTCTCTGAGTCTCAGTGTCTTCATTTGAAAAATAGGAATAACAACGTCCACTTTGTCGTGAGTATTATTAGGAGGATTAAAATGAAAAGGCCCATGTTCTAGTGGACTTGTGATCACTTGGGCTGCCATCTTCAACGGACAGTGAAGAGTGGCCTGTAGATCTTCTGTCCTGGATCCCAAGTGTTGAGCACAGCCCATCTCCTAAGACAAAGAATCTTGAACATATTCAGTGGAGAGCATTAGACTGTCTGGGCCCAGAGGAGATCTCAGAGTGTGAGGAGTGACAGATGGGTCCCAAGTCCTGAAAGAAAGGGGGAAGCAGAAACTGCCCTGGGCTCCTGAAGGGCCTCATAAAGAATGACCCTCAGTGACAGGGAGGGTCTAGCCATTTCCTGGGACCCATGCTTCAGCCAACATCTCATCAGGGAGGGAAGAGTTAAGGATCAAACCAGGAAAGTAAAGGAGAGAGCGTGAGAGAAGTACTGACTAGAGGAGACAGAACAGTTTAGGTTTCTGCTGAATTTGGGAATAGCTGCAGAGGGAGGAAAGAGTAGCGAATGCTGTATGCCAAGAGTTGAAAACCAGGATGATGGATTTTTTTTTAAAAACTGTTTGACTCTGTTATTCAGACTTATTTTGGGTTTGTAAGTGACAGAAATCCAAATCAAGGAAGCTTGAGGGGGGAAAGTGATTTTGACTCGTTCAGGTTGGAACTTCAGGAACCTTAAAGGGTTTCATTGGCTGCCCCCTCCACCCCATGTCAGTTTTCTCTGGGCAGCTTCCCTCTCTCCCTATGCACCAGGCACTGTGACCATGGCTGCAGACTCCCATCCTATGAAGCTCAGTGACTCTCATCGGAGAGAGACTTTGAGAAAGCCAAATTGGGGCCATGCACTCATCTCAGAGTCAATCGCTGTGGCTAGAGACAGCACCAAAATTGTCTATCCTGGATCCCCTACTGACCTATAACATGTGACCTAAGAAACAGAAACCACTCTGAATATGATATTTAATAGAGGGCACTTTAAAGCAATAAAATCGCTTCAGAAGTATATAGGAGAACAGTGAAGGAGGCCGGACATCAACAGCTACAGACCCTGCTGACCCTGGGTTGAAAAAATAAAGGAAGAAGGGTGCTGCAGGGGCCGATCAGAAGTAGGAGTCACGGTGGAGCTGTCCTTCGGGATCTCGATCACACGAAGAAATGCAGCAGGCAGTAGGAGAGGTGGAAGAGAAAGAGCTTTGTTGTGTTTCCTCACCGTCTAACCTTCTACTAATGTTTCCAAGAATCACGCACAATTCCCCTGCCACCCTCGCAGACTCAGGAAGCCTTAGATGCTAGAGTGCCTGGCTCTCGCTCCCACCTCCAGCTGTACAGAGAAGGAAGGAACAGTAGTAAATAGGCCAGGGAGCCACACACCACACCTGTGACCAGGGAGGTTGAAGGTTCTTCAAATTGGCTGTCTTAGAATAGAATCAACTATTAAGTTGTTTCATGAAGTAGCAAGACGTCCATCATTATAAGTATCCAGAGATGATCATCCGTGGTGGGGGTTCCTATAGAAACATGGCTTTGAGATAGAGAATGGATGAGTGACCTTCAATATCTTCCTCATCTTACCTTCTATATATCTGGAAAGTTATTAGTTTTAGACACACCGCATCTTCCATTGCCTGGGCCCTTCGCTCATATGACTGGCACAAGAAGACAAACATATAAATTGCAAAGCGTACTTGGTTTAGAACTCCCGGAGGAACCTGGTACCATCGAGTGTGCCACTGATTGTATCTCCAGCTTGCATCTGGGTCCTTCTTGTAACATCTTTGCACCTGCACCAGGAGCCTCACTGCCAAGCACTTATCAGACACTTAAAAGTTTACTTCACTTTTTGGCAGAATCCCAAACTGGATCATTAAAGTTTTGTCTTCCCTTTTTGAAACTCCCTAAAGAAAAGAAATCACAATAACAGATTTTGGCATAGACAGAAAATGGGACAAAGAATGCAACCATAATGCTAGTGAATGGTTTTCAGACTGACATCTGTACATTAAGAATATGTAAAAATACCAATTTCATGCTCTGACAACTTATTCTGCATGAGGGGTGGGGTATTGCCTTGGGAACGCCAAATGCCAAGGCATTCCATAATGTCAGCTATTCATGTGCTCCTTTGATGGGGGATCACTGGAAACATGAATTTCTTAAGGGAGAGATGTCTAGAAGTGGGAGGGAAGAGGGAAGGCATAAAGAAGAGAAATGTCAAATCAGAATAAAAGAGTAGTTTCATGAAGAAAACTGATGCATGTATTTTTAAACAAGACTTAAAATTGTATAAATCTAAGCCACCATGTGTTTGGATTATTTTTGTTTCATTTATTGTGGCTGAAACCCCCATGTTTAATTTTTTCTTTTATATGTATAACAGTACTTTTTAAAAAAATTTTTGTAACATAAACAGAAACTTATGCATAGAAATTTGCCTGTTACCTACTATTACTCCAAAATCAAACTAGCTGGATTTTTGTTCCATATTAGTTCTTACCCATATCATAAGTAAAAATTCACATTTTCTAAAATTTTATATGAATTCCCCCATATTATCACATGGGACTAATGATGACCACTTTAAAGACTTAAGAATATTTTAAGAGAGTGCAGAGATGGCTCAGGGGTTAAGACTCTGAGTTCAGATCCCAGATCCTATGTGAAAACACCAAGCGGAAACGGCTGCAGCCTGCACTTCTGGCCCTGGTGGGCAAAGCCTGGGAAATTCTAGAGCGAAGCAAGAAAAGGTAGAAGCAATCCAGGATGATTCCTGAAGTCACCCTTGGTCCTCCACAGGGACACAGTGCCCACTGACATACACACACACACACACACACACACACACACACACAATTTTTTAAAAATGAATATTTTAAAGTATACTTTCACTATAATTGTTTAGGATAGCCATTACTTACTTTTTTCTTTTTTTTTTTCCCTCTGAAGATTGAACCTAAGGATCTCATTCATGCAAGCAAATGCTGTACCATTGAGCTTTCTCTCCTCTCTCCCCCCCCCCTCTGTATCTTCTGTACAAGTCCTGAGCAAGTCAGTGGAAGATTATCTAACTGAGAAAGGAAGATCCAGTCCATAGTAGGTGGGAACAGACCCTGAACAGTTATTGTCGCTTCTCTCCAAGAATACGGCCAAGGTTGTTCAGTTGTCTTCCTGCCCATGCTTTTATTCTCCTTACTCATCCTTCTCTCGTTTGTTAATTTTAAATTAGCATACTGTCTGCCATCTGCTCAGAAGAGTCTACAAATTCTCTTTTCTAAGGCATCTCATCAAGTCATCTTGGTGTTTTATAAACATTTAACAATTGCTGTGTGTGTGCGTGCGTGTGTGTGTGTGTGTGTGTGTGTGTGTAGTGTGTGTGTGTGTGAGACAGAGAGAGAGAGAGAAAGAGAGAGACAGAGAGAGAGAGAAAGGAACAAAGAAAGACAGACAGATACAGAGAGCTATGTTTATGTGAGCTCTAGGCTCACTCTTAACCAAACAAGACATGTCTTCCTACAAAGGTGGAGGATGTCAGCATTGGAAGGGAATTCGGAAGCTCTGCAGTCTCGAGAAGAGTCAGTCTTAAGGCTGAAACATGCTGCAACACAGATGAACACTAAGAACAAGCACTGGGAAATAATTCAAACACAAATGGCCCTAGGTTGAACAATTCTGTTGATAAAAATACTGAAATAATTTGATTAATAGAGATTGAAAAATCAAAAGGAGGACACTTGGGGCTGGCAGAGTAATGGGGAGCAGGCATGGAATTTTAGCTCAGGATGATGAGAAAATTGTAGAGATAAATGTGTGAATATACTCAGTGCTGCTGACCTACAAAGTGCAGTGGTTAAAATGGCAAAAAATAAAATACCCACTTACGTTATGTGTCCTTTTGCACAATTTTATTTATTCTTTTAATATTTGTTTATTTTATTTATTATTTATTCTATTGTGCGCGCGCGTGTGTGTGTGTGTGTGTGTGTGCGTGTGTGTGTGTGTGTGTAGAACCACGGACGAATTCAGGAACCACCATGAACGCCTCCTCGTTTACTCCGCCCCGGGATTCACAGGCTCCGCCCTACCAGGACCAGAAACGCAGGCCGCCCCGCTTCCACCCTAGACGTGGGGTCTAGGATCCGAACTCAGGACCTTCTTTCTGCCTGCAAGGCAGAGGCTTAACCCCTGAGCCACCTCTCCAGCTCTCCCTTTAGCACAATTTTAAAAAGGAAAATTGGTCCCAAGATTTGACCTCAGAGGTCAGAGAAGGATGGTGTGTTGGAATAGAGCAATAGTGAAACTTCTGGGCCAGGGTCCTTTTATCAGGGAAATTGCATGTGTGTTTGTGCACACACAGATGAAGATGAGGTTCCTGCCCAGAGGAGTCACTGCTACCATCAATAGAGCAAGGGATATAAGGGAGTCAAATTCACAGGTGGGATGATGAAGGAAATCAGACAGCACAACCCTCAGTCTTCCCAGTCCCTTCTCTCTCACCCTCTGACCACTGTAACATGCTTCAAAGTGCACTGATAGGAAACAACACCTTGATATTCCACAAATCAAGAATAGATACAAAGGCCAAAGAGCAGTAAGATAAACATCTGGCTCCAATTATGGAGCTTTTAACAAAGGCTTTTCATTTGACACTTGGAATTAAATCTAGGGAATCCTCCTGATGTTTTCAAGTAAACCAGAATATGTCACAGACAACAGGAAAGTAATTGGAAAATGAGTCCAAAGAGACTGAACATGAACAATCTAAGGAAACAGCTTAAAGAAGCCATGATACCATTGGCAAAAGATTTCCTAGCATTAAGTTCCTATGATGCTGAAGAATCTTAAGAGTTATGGAGCTCAGTGGAGAAGTGCCTCATGGAATCATGAATATAGCGCCTCATTTTATATGTTGTCATTTTTATATCATGTTGTTACCTGGCACAATAGTTCTATCCTAGGAGTGTTAGTCCAAGCCTCTTCATTTCCTGCTCAACTGTTGCTTTTTATGAATAAAATATTCTAAGTTTCTTTATATGTAAGATTTTTTTTCTCTTAGGACTGTAATGAATGCAGGAAGTAGAGGTGGTTTAAAAAAGGATGACTATGAGGGAGGGGTAGGGGGTATCTATTAAGGTTATATGACTGGGGAAAAATAAATAAATGTAATAAGAAAGGATGAATATATATTGCAGTAGGGTGAAGTGTATCCCCTAAAAAATGTAGTCCTAATCCTAAGTATTTCAGAATGTAACTTTATTTGGAAATAGGGTCATAACACATATAATAAGCTATGATGTAGTAGGTCCTTAATACAGTAGACTCATAGGCTTTTTTTTTTTTTTCGGTACAAGCAGGGATTTTATTGAAACTGAGAGAAGGGAGAAGAAAACTCTTGGATGCTTGGTCTGAGAGAGGCAAGCAGGAAGCCATAGCAGCCTTGAAGTGGGAGAGCACTAGAGCAGAGAAGATGGCTTAAGATCAGAGAGGAGAGAGCAAAAGCCTCCATGGCTCCATGGCTTAGGCGCACGTGGAGTTGCCATGCTGTGGGAGAGCTGGAAGAAGGGGAAAGGTGGGTGGAACCACAGTCTTTTACTGTCTGGCACCACCAGTGAATGTCCCAGAGCTCATACAGAGGTGAGGTAAAGACTAGAGGGGTGGTGGGTGTGGTTTCCACAGGACCGGGACATTCCTAATGGTGTTAGCTATTCAATAGAAATTAAATCATCCCCTCGTTTTTCCATTTCTATTTGATGTTTCATGCTGAATGGGGCAGACGAAGAAGGAGGAAAAGCTGTCAAATATCCTCAGTTCAAGGGTATGGTACAAGGGCCCATGATAGATGGGCTTCTATTGAACCATCATCTGGAGTCTAATTAAAATTATTCTAGAAGAGAAAAAATTAATAAAGTTAAGTAAGCAAGGGACAAATATAACTATTAAAAGTGACATAACCAGAGTTCAACAGATGGCACAAACCAATGTACCCAGGAAGGTAGGAAGGAGCTTGTTAATTACCTGTTTTAGTTTATTTAATGACATTCTTTTTTTTTTAATTTTTTTTATTATTATTATTTATTCAACTGTGTGCATATGCGTGTGTATGTGCGTGCGCGCGTCTGTGTGTATGTCTGTGTATGTGTAGAACCACGGACGAATTCGCGAACCACCATGGGCGCCTCCACCTCCTTCTGCCCCGGGATTCACAGGCTCCGCCCTACCAGGACCAGAAGCGCAGGCCGCCCCCGCTTCCGCCTGGCGTCTATACGTGGGATCTGGGATCCGAACTCAGGACCTTCCGCCTGCAAGGCGGAGGCTTAACCCCTGAGCCACCTCTCCAGCCCCCTTAATGACATTCTTAATTATCTTTCTGGTTGGTGGAAACCAGAGATGTATTTATATATTCCAGAGAATGTACTAATAGTCGCCAGGATATTAGGTCACATACTGAGAAGAGCAATAAATGGCAAAATAAGGGGGCTAAGATGGGCTCAAGATAATCTGGCTCTGGACTTGCAACATTCCAGATCTTTCCACTTCACGGAAGCCCTAATCAAGTCAATCAATCTTGTAAGTGCAGCAGCTTCTTTTTAGGAAATTACAGTCAGTTCCTCACTGAGCAAACATCACAGTCTTGGCTATGCAAGGGCTACATATCAATGTCCCATTTTGTAGGAAGACTCGTTCCTAGTATCGATATACATGAAGCTGGCTGAATATCTGATATAGAGAGCAGGCTTCAGGAGACAGAAAGCTAGCTGGTAGAGCCATTAAGAAAAAAACTTGCCCTTCTTCCCCAGACCCGGACCAGGTCAGACTCCCTGCTCCTCAGGAGGTGATCTTCAATACCAATCAGGATGCAGCCAAGGGCAGTGCAAGAACGGCAAAACTGAAAACAACAACAAACCATAATTCATAACACCAAAGACCCTACATTAATCACCTGGAACCATACCAGCCAATCTCTCCCCATCCTAAAGCTCAGGGAAACTTCCAGAAGAGGGGCAACAAGATTGTAAGAGCCTAAAGATGGGGAAGACCAACGATATGCAAGATACTCCACACAAGTTAGGGCTGCAGTAGCCATAATCAGACTTTGCATGACCTGCATGGTGACTGATGTGTCGACGACCCCCAGGGTCTAGCATGGATCACAGGCAGTGGGGTCCTCAGAGGCAAGGGATTAACAGTCATGGTGGTGTTCCCATGCTGGCGAGGAGCCTGGGAAAGGGCTCCAGGTTATGCCACTGAGTCCTTACACCTCACTAGGGTGGAGGACTCAGAGGGAGGTTTGGCATTCACACAGGGGGATGTTTCAGGGGGTGAGGGGAGAGGGGAGAAGTCCTGGGAGAGGGGGAGGGAGGGAAGTGAGGAGAGGGGTAGGGAAAAGAGTGCAGGGGGAGGGGAGTGAAGGGAGGGAGAGAACCAGGATACTTATTGAGTGTGTATGATTGGGGAAAAAAAATAAAATAAAAAAAAATAAGTAAATAAGTGAAATTTTTTTAAAAAAGAAAGAAACTCCTGAATCATATTAAATCTACTAGTCATAATGATCTGTATCTGACACATGCATGTTTTTTTCTTATCCTCTGTAGCTGATATAACATTTACATGTGATCTGTGATCAGAAATATTATTTATAAAATTAAGGTAATCAATTATATTGTCTGACCCAGTGAGGGCAAGGTAATGGTGAGGGAACTAAGCATTATATTTGTAGTATTTACCTTTAGGGCAGTTTGACATCAGATTTTCTTCAAAATACAATCTTTTAACCATCACACTCTTCTACAACATACTTTAACCTTCTGAATTCATTCCCATCTATTTCCAATTTTGGAACGAGCTTTACCTTTTCCTCCAAAAGCATTTTTTTCTTAACAATATATCTCCTATCTACAAGCTTCATATTTCCTTCCCTCTACTTGATAATTCTTTTTTGTTTTACCATATTTAGACAGGCCTTGAAAAACATGTCTTTTAAAAAGAGGCACTAGCAGTAAACACCATCTTTAAAAGAAATAAAGATTCAGACTTAATTTGATAATTATAATGTATATATACATACATAAATATCTAATCACATGCAGACAGTATACATCCACACATAACCATTTATAAATGTGTACTTTAAAATCCTAGATTTTATAGCTTTCATTCAGGTTTATCATTTGTCAATTAAGTTAGAATATTAATTTGTCTATTTACTCTAACATTAAGCAATCTTTAAAATCTGCACCTTTAAATTTACATGACCCTTATAAATATAGTAGAAAACTTTTGAGTTAAGATATAAAGTTTAATATGAATATTGATAAGATCAAGCAGTTTGTGCCAAGTTGTTTGTTACCACTCAGAGCTTAAAATAGACCCCATTTTTTCTAGCTTCAATCGGTCAAGATAAGAACTTTAAATTTGAATGTTGTTAGGATTATATCTTTCAAATCCCCATTTTGAAAAGAAAACTTAATATATACGTATCTACTTACCATTTTATATTTACAAAAAACTCACATTCGATTACTGTATTTTAAATATCTTTTGAAGTCAAATGTACAAATGAGTCATAACACAAGTTAGTAAAAGTTCTTTTTAACTTTTCTTTTCCTAGTTTAGAGGGTGCACATCTAGGTAGACACCAAAACGCTATCAAATATCAAATGAACAAGCAACTCATAATTATAAGTAAATCTTTTAAATTTTCTTTAGAACTCAGTAGGCATGTTAAATAACATATTATCTAAAAATTAGGAGAATAAACTCATCATCTTGCAGTGGAAACTTTCAGAATTCATTATATCCAAATTAGGTTAGCCCCAAGAAAGGGGAGCCCATGTATCTTACCACAAGGAGGCTCAGGGAATTCCAATGAGATCCTCAAAAGACAATTGCATTTTCTTGTTTGCTAGATCTTCTGTGACGAGATTCCATAAAACAAGTTGGAGGAATGAGCAAGTTTAACCAATATCTATAGTGGCTTTGCTACTTTAGAAACACATGGAAAATCTTTAAAGTGACACTAGAATACGGTGCTGGAAGGGTATCGGAACCCTGGCAGTAGGGCAGAAGTCTGAAGGGGCTCTCAGGACCTCAGCAAGAACACAATAGCATCTTTATCTGCAGACTCACTAAAATTGAGACCAAGCAAAATAAAAAGTCTGGTTGTTTTTACTTTATACAAACCTTTTGTGAAAGAAAACATAATTTACTAGCAAAAGTTCTTAATAGACTTAAAATTTTTTGAAAAGGTATCAATTATATTAATATTTAAGTTAGTATATACTTAGGCCTTTCAATGTTACCAAAATTATTCATTTTTTAAGTATGCATACATATATCTTAATCAAGCATACCAAAAACCCAATCCCCCCAAAAAAGAAATGTTAGTATGCAATGAAAATGAAATGAAAAAATTGAAATGACTGCAAATTTGTTATTTTGAAACATAAAATACACAAACATAGTTGTCAGGTGCGTGATAGGATTACATGAACTCCAGGTAAACAAACAAGCTAAAATACCCTAAAAAAAAAAAAAAAAAAAAAAAACGCTGACCAAATGCTTCTAAAGCAAACAAAATGAATATCATTTTGTAGGAGTTTCCTGGAGACAAGGACTTACAATTCATTTGAAACATTTTTTAAATTAGTTATAATTCATAACACAGTACAATGAGACTCTATAATTGATCAACTTCAGAAATAGACTTTTGAAAATATTATCAAGAGCAGATTAACATTTAGTAAAAACTTGTCTTTGAAAACAATAAACAGTTGAGAATTTAAAATATATGGCAGAAGGCAGATAACCTGGAAAGGAAATGTTTTTTATTAAGCCATAAACCACATTAATATTATCTTTGAACTTAACAATGTCTCTGTATATTTTTGAACAAAAACCTCTTGTCTTGAAGTCCCAGCTTAAACCCAGGCGGGCAAAGGGCACGGACCACAACTGGCCAACACTGCATTCTGAATCCTGCACCCTGCATACAAGCAGACAAATGATGGTCAGGATGTGTGTTCTAAGAGGGAGTTAAAATCCAGTGCTGCTGGACTTGCAATTTTAAAATTAATTTAAGGGCAAAAGGGCTTGAACCATTGCTGAAGTAGTCATGAAGACAATAAACACAGTAAGTCAGAATTGAATACAGCATTTGGCCCAGTTATTAATTACTGCAATTACTAATGACGTATTACTCCTCTACTACATAGTTATTAGGATCCTGAAAACAGCTTTTGGTAAACTTTTGCGTTTAAAACAGATGTCAAAGAGAAATTACAAACTTGCAGTTAAAATCCTTATGAAAAAATACTTGTAAGTATATATCTATTTATGTACATCTAAGCCTTGTACACATTTAACATGACACAGATCAGACAATAGAGATAAATATCCTTAGAGACACATGCAACAGCTGAACATGAGACACAGGACTTATGTAGAGACACTGAAACAACATTTAACAAATAAGTGGGAAGGTTTTTCCTTTCTTACCCTGTATAAGCATTGGGAGCAGGTGGAAAAGAAACAGGAAGAGAAAGTCATGTCCCCATTTTGATCTGTGTTGGAAAAGAAACCAGAAGAGAAAATCAAGTGGCCATCTTTAGAAACCTAAACATGTGCCATGACCTTCAATTTTTTGAACATGTGTTTGCTCTCCCAGGATAAGGATCACATTGTAACCTGTACTGAGGTCAGGCTTGGGAACAAGGAAAAACAAACTCCTTTTTTTCTTAAGACTCACGGGATTGGGGCTGGAGAGGTGGCTCAGGGATGAAGCCTCTGCCTTGCAGGCGGAAGGTCCTGAGTTCGGATCCTAGACCCCACATATAGATGCCAGGCAGAACCGGGGGTGGGGGGTGGGGGGTCTGCGTTTCTGGGTCCGGGTAGGGTGGAGCCTGTGAATCCAGGAGCAGAATAAACAAGAAGGAGGTAGAGGCGGTCCATGGTGGTTCCCAAATTTGCTCATGATTCTACACACACACACACACACACACACACACATACATATGTGCACACATGCACACACACACAATTGAATAAAAAAAATTTAAAGACTCACAGGATCAAAAATACTTTCAATTACTTTCGAGAAGATTCCTCTAAGGAATAGAACTAGAAATTTCTATTTAAAAACTGCACTGCTTGTGTAAGGGAATTGCTAAACCAAGGAAGCAGTCTATGAAGGGTCCCTTCTACAATTAGTCATAACAGACTAACCAACACTTGGGTTTAGATAGAATTAACCTAGGAAACTTTTTGTATATGTATTCCCTTCCTGAGCCAGACTTCGTGTGAATTTACTAGCACCTAGAATTTACAATCTAGAAAAATCAGGGATTTTTGAAAATCAGAGGATGAGTTCCCCTCCTTAGTGTCAGACTAAGAGAGGCTTAACTGGTGCCTGAAGCAAAAAATGACACTTGAGAGAGAAGTTTCAGTTGCAGAGAACCAGCATGAGCAACAAAACCCATTGGAGCCAGAGCAGTGCTAGAGATCCATCCTTAAGAGATTATGAAACCTCTTAGCCAGGTAACTGCTGCCTAAAGAAAAACTGGTAAGTCTTTTCTGTGCTTCCAACCTTAGATAGAAAAAAAAAAATGACCATTATTGTAGACCTGAGCTTGTGAACACTTTCACAGGAAGGAAGGCCATATGCAGGCACCCAGCGGCTGACGAAGAAAGGGAATGGTCTCTCTTTGAGCTAATATTTCAAGGGAGAACATCTGTCAAGATATTTTGGAGACAGTTCCCAGAAACCCAGAAACTTTTAGAATAGTGACCATCCTATTGGAAATTAACCGGCTGGTCCACGGGTATTCATTTTTGAAAGATCTAATGACTTATCCCTGTGATGCCTGCAGAGGAAGGAAAATGGTAGCAACCTTAAGGTGGGAGAGCATCACAGCAGAGAAGATAGCTTAAGATGAAAAAGAGGAGAGAGAGAGAGAGAGAGAGAGAGAGAGAGAGAGAGAGAGAGAGAGCCTCCACAAGCACACAACTAGTAGAGAAGAGAGACACCGTGCTGTGTCTAAAAGAGCTGACTTGTAAGAGAGGAAAAAGACACACAGGGAGCAGATCACTGTCTGATAACAAAGACTGAAGTTATATGTTCTGTAAGCTGAAGAAAGCCAAGGAGGACCCTTTCCTGAGCCTATCGAGACAGCAGGCCCTGAGCAAATCTTTGGTCTTGGACATCTAGCTTCCAGACCCATAAGGAAACACATTCCTATTGTTTTAAGCCAACTAGTTGTTGGCAATTTTTTGTAGCAACCATAGGGACACAGCACATAAATGTTGCCAGTATGTATTTTCTTTGGGCCAAGAAAGTTGGAGTCCATAATAATTTGGGGGCAGAAATATTTTGTGCCAAGATTTGGACTCAAATCAAATCCTTAGCAGCCGTAAGTCCCAAACGTTAGATCTCTAACATGCCATCACCATGGAACACAGGCTGGGTATGTCCCACACAATTCAAGGGTTAGAAATTGAATCCTTAAAGTCATGTCAATAATACTAAGGAAGGATGGAAAACTGAATCTGATTTTAGTGTTTAGGCTTTTGATTGAATCTCCTCTGTCTCAACTTACTGCAAGGCAAGATCTCATATATCCTAAGCTGACCTCAAAATCACCAGGTAGGTGAGAATGGCCTTGAATTTCTCATCCTTCTGTTTCTACTTCCTAAGTGCTGGGATCATAGGTGTGCATCATCACACCTGATGCATGAGTTGCTGGGGATTTAACACAGGGAGTCATGCTTGAGGCTGTATCTAGCACTTCTTTTTCAGTACCCAGGGCCTCACGCATATTAGGCCACTACTCCCCTACAGAACTACATGTCCTTATGAGAGGAAGACATAGCACAGCTATGTGAGGTCTCTGTCTATTGCCCTGTGATACTATTTGCTATTTTCAAGCCATAAATCCTCCAGAACTGTGAGCTAATATGAATCTCTGATCTTCATAAATAGCCTCTTTTGGGTGTTTCATCATAACAACAAAAAGATGACCAAGGCACCAGGATATTGGCAGTGAATGAACAGAATCAGAAGCAACGGTGAGAAGGATATTTTCATCCTGCTGGAATATGATGCAGTCCCAAATCTTCAATCCAACAATCCTGGTTAGGATAAAAAGACTTTCAGGGAGGCTCAGTCTGTCAATAAATTCTTCCAAACCCTATATACAGTTAAGGAATCAGATGTTCAAAAACTGGAAGAAAAAAAAAAAAAACCCTTGCAATGTAATTACTAAAACTTCTCTTACTATGAAATCTTACTGGATTGTTACCAAATGACTTCAGTACAGAGAGCTGTACTCATAATAAGTGTTAGATCAAAAAATGAAACATTCTCAATGCTTAATTAAGGAGAGTTTAATAAAAGTACAAAAGGTGTGTAGACCCAGCCTCTTACCACTTTTTCTCTCTCCTTCAACAGGTTTTGCAAATGAAGTACCTTTCCTAATGTTTTCTGTCACTGTAACTAACATACAGATCAGATCCAGCAGGGTTGGTTCCTTTTGAAGACTATTATAGAGACTCTGTCCTGTGACTTGTACCTGCTTGCTGGCAATCTACAGCAAAAAAGCATCACCCTAATCTTGGCCTTCATTTTCACAAGGTATTTTGACTGCTTATATTGGATTATAGCCTAACCTAAGGAATGTATCTTAACCTATTATATAATTCTTAAATTCTATTTCTTAACAAGTCACATTCTGAGATACTGGGGAATATAAGTCCTCAATATATGCGATTGGGAGGCATAAAATTCAACATATAACAACAGACAAAGACTTTAAAGTAATTGACTTAAATATGCTCAAAACCTAAAGGAAACATCCCAACATGCTAAAGGAACAAGTAGGGGGTATTATTGGAGGGCCAGAAATGACATAAAAAGAAACAAATAGGAAATGTAGAGCTCAAAAATACAACAGCAGAGGCGGTCCAACAGCATATCTAGAATCAGAAGAAAATTCCAAGGCAAGAGTCACCTGTGAAGTCTATCAAACATTTAAGAATTAACACTGATCATACTCCAAGTCTTTAAAAAGATTGAAGGCACATTTTAGAAACATTCATTGATACCTGAGACCATGCAAAAATATTAAATGAAAAAAAGATGACAGACCAATATCCTTATGAATATAGACAGTGAAATCCTTAGCAAAATACTAGAAAACTAAATCCCACAGCAAACTAAAAGGATTATACACCATGACTAATGGGATTTATCGTAGGAATGCAAGAGTGGTTCAACATAGGGAAATCAATTGATGTAATACATAATATTACTAGAAGAAGAGGAAAAAACCACATGATCGTCTCAATAGACTCAGAAAGGCATTCTACAGAATTCATCACATCATTCTTTCATGATAAAAAAATCAGCATAAAGGGAATTTTGTTAACATGAAAAAGAGCATTCATGAAAAACCCATAGTAACATCATGCTCAATAGCAAAAGTGCTCAAAATGTTCAATAGCTTCCCCCTAGGAGCAGAACAGTAAATGGATGACTGCTTCCATTGCAAATGTTTAACATTTTACTGGAAGTCCTAGCCAGAGCAATTTGGCAAGAAAAAGAAAAAAAAACTGTCAACCAGTTTCCAAGGAAGAAGTAAATTATCTACAGTTATAGATGACATAATTATATAAAACATTCCAAGGAACACGTTTTTAAAAATCTATTAGAACTAACAAGCAAATTTATCAGTTTCAGGGTACAAGATCAATACATAAATCCCACTATATTTCTGTATACCACCGATGAACAGTCTAAAGAAGAAAAGAAAACTTATTTACATTCACAATGGCAACCAAAGGATAATATACTTGTTAAACATACAGTGTACCACTGAGCTATGTAGTTATACCCTAAAACCTTAGGAATAATGAGAAGACAAATATGTATATTAAAAATTAGAAACCTGCTGAAAGAAATTAAAGAAGACCTAACTAAATGAAAAGACATGGTCATATATTAAAAAACTTAATGCTATTTACAAATTAAATGCAGTACCTAGCAAAACGAATTTTGCAGAAATGGAGACATTGATTCTCAAATTCAGGTGGAATTGCTAGTCAGTCATGACAATATGAAAAAAGGAGATTCAGGGGTTAGAGAGATGGCTCAGAGATTAAGACTCTGTCTCATAAGCAGATAGTCCTAAGTTTGGATCTCATGTCCCACATAAAAAACACCAGGCGGAATCTGTGATGGCTTGCACTTCTGATCCTGATGGGTAGAGTCTGGGCAATCCCAGAGTGAGGCAAGAAGAACAAAGAAGCAATCCAGGATGATTGTCGAAGTAATCCTTGGTCCTCCACAGGGACATACAGTACCCTCTGACAGACAGACAGACAGACAGACAGACAGACAGACACACACACACACACACACACACACACACACACACAAAATAAATAAATAAAAATATAAAAAAAGGAAATTCAAATTTAGTGAGTTGAGAAAACTTACTACAAAGCTGTAGTAATAAAAACAGTGTGGTACTGTCATAGTCAAGACAAGCAGAACATAGAAACAGAATAGAACTGAATGCATAGAGGTAATCTCACACACCTATATTTAATCCATTTTCAGCAAGGGTATCAAGATCATTCAATGGTAAAAAATGGTCTCTTCAAAAAGTGGTGCCTGTGCACACGCACACACATTCACACATATAAAACACACACATGCATGCACCTCATACATACAAACGCATGAAAATGGAAAAAAAAGAAAACACTAAAGACAAAAAGTGGTGCCTGGCTCCAATTAGAATAGCAATTATTAAAAAGTCAAAATGTGGGAAATGCTGGCAAAGATGAAACGAAAAAAGAACTCTTGAAGTGAGGAAGATGGCTTGGTAGTCAGTGTGCTTGTGTTTAAACATGAAGATCTCAGTTCAATCTCAGTACTATATAAAGCCAGGTGTGGGTATTGAGGAGACAGAAACAGGAAATTTCCTGAGGCTTTCTGGTAAGCTTCAGGATTAGTGAAAAATATCTGTCTCAAAAGACAAGGTAGAGAATGATTGAAGAAGACATCGAATGTTGACCTCTGCCTTCAACATATGTTTACACATAGACACACACATGCACACACACACACACACACACACACACACACACACACACACTCAAAGACAGAGAGAAAGAAAGTGAAAGAAAAGAAAGGATAACTCAATAAGTGATTGTTGGAAATGCAAATTAGAACAGACATTATAGAAAAAATGTGTGGGTCTTCCTCAAAAAATTAAGAAACATGGCACACACTTGTAAGTCCAAGGAAGGCTGAGGCAGTAGGATCACAAATTTAAGGCTAGCCTGGGCTATTGCAAGTTCCATACTAGCCTGGATTATATAGCATTACTATGTCTCCATATGAATGAATGAATGAATAGAATTCCCATATGACCCAGAAATCCCACTACTGACTGCATATCCTAAGAAAATGAAATCAGCATGTCACATAATTCAGATGGATGCGTTCTTTCAGAAAAATCAGTTATCTGAGAATTGTCAATGATGGAAAGTACAAAAACACTAAAGAAAGGGGTGGACAAATCCAGCATTGCACAAAGTGCAAATTATGAGAGACTTACAGACAGAAAGTCTGTTTTAGGTGGCAGCAAGACAGGAAAATCTGGGCTAGAGACACAGTTTAATCAGCAGAATGCTTGTGTTAAATGCACAAAACCCTTCAGCACCACATAAAAACTGAACATGGTATTGCATGCCTGTAATCTGATCACTGAGGAGGTGGAAGCAAAAGTTCAAATCATTCTCAGCCACATAGTGAGTTCACAGACAAGCCTGAGCCATGTAAGATATTTTCTTATGAAAATCAAAATGAAAAAAAAAAGAAGAAGAAAAACAAAGTGGAGTAGGGACAGGAGAATCTCTGCAACCCAAGGTAGCAGGAGAAGGTTAAAATTATAAGTCTGATATATATGTTCTGTAGTCAACTAGAATGTACCTAGGCTTTCTCAGAAAATTATCAACATGTCAAGAATCAGTAAAGAAACAGCTTA
Source organism: Typhlomys cinereus (assembly GCA_023101885.1). Lineage (NCBI taxonomy): Eukaryota > Metazoa > Chordata > Mammalia > Rodentia > Platacanthomyidae > Typhlomys > Typhlomys cinereus. The sequence goes on from JALPQD010000462.1 coordinate 101,433, forward strand.
GGTATCAGTACCCAGCACAAAATGTTCATCTGACTGGGATAGAGAGATGGCTGGACAGAAATGATGGCAACTTGCACTTCTGGCTCTAGAAGGTAGAGCCTGGGAAACCCCAGAACAAAGCAAAAAGGAGGTGGAACAATGCAAGATGATTCCCAAAGTCACCTTGGGCCTCCACAGGCATGCACACTGCCCTCTTCTACACCTCCCCCCACATGTACACACCTACACCTATACATGCAAAATAAACAAATTAATTAATTTAAAAAATGTTCAGCAGGACTATGCTAAAGGCTTTGTGTGTCCAATAGGGTTGTGAATAAGGGTCAGGTCATCTGGTCATCATGGCTATCGTTATGTCATGACAGTGAACTATGAAAATATGTTGTGTCTATACACAATACAGTTAGTGTTCAGTCATGAAAGGACAAAATCCTGTCATTTTTAGCAACACAAATGGAACCAGTGACAATACTGTTGAGTGAGATATGGAATGTCCTGGGTGTGGCACCATTGATTCAGGAAGGCCCTAGTTCCGGGTCCCAGGAGGTCTAGTTATAGACAGGCCTGGACATGTATGGACATGCCTCGAACATGTCCCAATAGAGGAACCATACAGGTAGAGGGATGAATAACCAATGGGAAGAAGGGATGAACAACCAATGGGAAGGAGGGATGAACAACCAATGGGAAGGAAGGATGAACAACCAATGGGAAGAAGGGCTGAACAACCGATGGAAAGTGGCCATCTAACCTGCCTCTGCAATGAACACCTAGTAAACAGCTAAATGATTGGTGGTTGCTCCCCCTCCCCTGCAAGTGAAGAGGTGGCAACACCTGATTGGACCCCTAACGCCTATATAAGCTCAAGCACTTCCTGAAATAAATGAGTTTGCAGCAAACTCATCCTCTGCTTGCTACTTCTCACCTGATTCCCAGGGTCTGGGTGATGACCTGACACTTGCTCGCCCCCTCGCCTCAAGCCCCTGCCGAATTCCCCCTTGCCAAATTCCCCCTCCTTTCCCCGGCTGAACACTGGGATGACAGAAATGTATGGACATGGTTCAGTTATGCACTTTAAAATGATTAACTCTAAGAACGTAAGTGAACTTCCCTTCGATAGTTTTAGGAATACAGAACTGTATTCTATTTGCAAGATACACCCTTTATATAAAGAAAAGGCAAAAATAAAAGGATAAAAAGCAATGCACTGGAGTGATAATTCTAACATTAGGTAAGAGCATTGCAAACACTGTTTGTAGTGATAAACGATTCATCAGTGTAAATGCTTGTATTTAAAAGAGGCAAAGCATACATGCTGCTCAAATCAAGAAACATATGCGTCCTCCTCCTTCGTGATCTCCTGCCATGTGGTCATGTTATGGCAGCTCTGTCCTCTGAACAGGGGCTCATGGTGATGCTCTCCCGCCTGCTCTGACCTTAGGCTATCTCCTCTCTTCTAATGCTCTCCCATTAAAGCTGTGGTTGGTCCTTGCCTCTATTCCACCTAGTGTCCAAGAGTTTCTTTTCTTTTCTCTCATTTTCAATAAAATCCCTGCTTTAACCGGAAAAAAAAGAGAGGAAGAGAGAAGGGGGGCCAAGAAAAACAAACATGCATTTTTTATTGTAGTTGTACCCATCAATTCTTTATTAAAGAACATTTAACTTGTTCCCAAAGTTTGCTACTGCCACACAAATTTGAGAGAGAGAAAGACAGAGAGGAGGGGGAGAGAGAGGGAAGAGAGAAAGAATGCGTGGTGTGTGTGTGTGTGTGTGTGTGTGTGTGTGTGTGTGTGTGTGTGTTTAGGCAGATTTCTTAGATCCGTTAAGGTTAGTGTCTCATCTACTATTTACATTATTTTATTTTGATAAAGTATAGCTGTTTTGGTTTCATTTTACCATTGCTCCAATGAATCCTTGACCCAAACCATTTATGGGAACAAGGGATTTTTTAATTCATGTAATGGCTTGAGCTTACAGTCCATTGTGGCAGAAGAGATATACTAGCATCAGGAATGGAGGGAACTGGTCACACTATAACCTGAGAAGAGCTGAGAGAAAGACATACACTTTTTTTTTAAGTGTACATCATACATTTATTACCTACAACCCTCTCGACTCCAAAATTTGGCACAGGGATTAAAAATAAAAATTCATTATGCTACTTAGTAAAGCATTACTACTAGTAAGTTTCATAAAAAATGTACAAACTTTGTTAAAAATTTATCAAGCCTTCAAATGTTTTGGTTACAGATATTTATAATGCATATATTTAAAACTACATGTTAACTGATACAATGGAATATGACTTGAAGAAATGACTCAGCAAATGATTCCAAATACTCCTGTAAATTTTTATAATCTAAACAGCAAAACGAAGTAACAAATGTACTGATAGGGGGAAAACAGCTTTCTAAAGAAGGCCTAGAGATATCTGTGAAAAACAGAGAAAGGCATACTTTCTACTTTCCCAGTCATCCAATTTGTCAACTAGCTCTCTCTCCATCTTGTACCTGCCCAAAGAATAGTTCCACCCACTGTGAGCTGGATCTTCACACATCAGCTGTACAATTTTCTATAGGCTTAGCAAATACACTTACTTGTTTTCTGATACACTGACAATGCCATTTAAGTTTAGATGAAATAGGCTATGATTTTATTTTTTTAATTCTCCCAGCACCATCTATTGAGTATTCCATTTTCTTCCTGCTGATTTAAAATGTTATCTATATTACACATTGAATAGATAAGGCTATTATTTTGACAATTAATTCTATAGTCTTAATCTGTGCAATGGTTAATCTCAATTGTCAACTTGAAAATCTCTGGAACATCTGTGAGGAATGTTCTCGATTAGGTTAGTAGAGGTAGAAGGTACCATTCCCTGGGCTTGAGTGAATACAAAGGTGAAAGCAAGCTGAGGACAAGCACTCATCGCTCTGCTTCCTGATTGCAGTTGTGATGTGAACATCTGCTTCAAACTCCTGCCACTTTGACTTACTTGCCACGATGGACTGACTGTGAACAAAATAAATCCTTCCTCTCTTGTGTTTTATCGGTTTTCCTTTTTATCACAACAACAGTAAAAGTAACTAAGACCTCCATTTATTTCTGCCTCAATATGTCACTAGATCCTGCCAGCATGTCTGTGACTGCACTGTAGTCTCACCCCTACAGTGTGGCCTCATGCCACTCTCCTGTTCCCACAGATTTAAGCCAGTTACCCTTTATTGCTCAATACGACTACTAGCAATGCATGTCTGCAGTACCTCTGGACTCCTTCCCACAATTCTGTTCTAGTCAAAGTTTGCTCAGATGGACTTTGCAGATAGGGGGGGCTGAACCTTTGACAAAAAACCCAAGTTGAATCAGTGTTAGTGCCCTCTAAGCAGCCTGGATCTTTCTTTAAGTGACATTGGGACATTGGGACAGGTAAACTCCCTGTTTGTGGCAAAAACCCAAGGTACAGCAAGTGTCTTTCACTGCTCCCACACACTGGGTCACAGAGGCCCAGAACAGAGAAATTTACAGTAAATTTTGGGATCAAAAGCATGACATGTAGAGAAAGAAGCCATGCTTGAAAGAAAAACAGAGAACACCCTGAAGAAAATGTTGTTGATAGTTCTAGAATTTTAACAAATCTGTCCTATAACAATGCATAACCAAGTTTGCTATGCATATCCATTCAGCTGTTGAAAGCTATATAGATGTGAGGTATTACAGATGTAGATACAGACCCTTCTGTAACTAGTAAGTCTGATATAAAAGCTACAGTATTAACCCCCCACTTGCAAGTTTTCCTTCTACCATTTCAGTTATGTGCAGACAAACCAACTCTAAAAATATCAAATGGAAAGTTGCATAAATAAACAATTCATAAGTTTTAAAGAACGTTACTAGAGAATGTTAAAATTTTTCTATTTTATCAGTGACTCTTACTGTGCTAAATTTACAAACTAAATTTTATTAGATATCTATAAGAAGCAACACAGTATATATACAACTTAGTATCATATATAGTTCTAAGCGTTCTTTTGAGGTTTGGAATGTATCCCCCAAGAATACAGGGGACAAATGCAGTGTTTGGTATCACTCAAGATATCAGACTCAGGACAAAAGCAGAGAAGGAGGATATGAGCTATATCAGGATATGGACAAGCATTTCTGAAGCATTACATTGCCAATGTGTTTCCAAGTCATTAAGAAACAATGGCTAGTGATGATTGAAATACAAAGTTTACAATCTATAGTCCATTCCATACAATCATGCTGCTTAAATTAGGTGCAATTAACTGCAGGTGGATCATCTGGTAGAATGATTTCAAATATATTAAATTTTTCCTCTACTGTCAATCTAAAGTCACAGAGGTAGGTCTGGATTGAAAATAATAGGTATGTTTCTGGGGTCCAGGATGGGTACTGAGGAAGACTATGTGCTGTAGAATGAAAGCTACGTAAGATGTCCCTGTTTGAGCATGAATGTAGCTTCAATCATTGAAATATATGGACATACAGACTTATTTTGGAGTGTGGAGCTTCTCACCAAATCACCAGTGTTATACTTTAAGATTTCTTGTTAATGGTTCATTTTGGAAGACAGGTGCTGGGGAGTGAGCTTTATACCTTTGGCATGCTAAGCATAAACACTCTTCCACTGAGCTACATCCCCAACCCTAATGATTCTTGCATAATTTAGAATAAAATCATTTCATGAGATGGCGTTCGTTATTTAGTCATTTAGATCTAGGTTTTGAAAAACCCAGTTCCAACAGGAATGGTAACAAATGGGAATGGAGTCTTTGAATACTGGCTCCTTATTCCTAGGATTTTATTGTAATGGAAATATTATCATATATATAGCTTAATTTATGGAATATGTATTTTTTTATATTTCATGATTTTATAAGGAAAGGCAGTCTCCAGGAAAAATTAAAAGCCATCTATATGAATGTCCAAATTTTCAAGAACGATTTCATAGTCTGGCTGAAAATTGCGTGCTCTCTCCATCGCCGTGCAATTTGAAGAACTGCAAAATCATGAATAATAAAAAAGGACGTTAAACTTTTCAGCGAATCCAGATGGGTACCACTGTCATTGAGAATTCCTGAGAATCACCTTGATTGCTGCTTCCTCCGGAGCCTAAATAGAGTATCCTTTATCAGTTGCAATGTATCGGCTTTCAGTGGTAACTGTTCCTATAATCATATAATGGGCATCTATATCTAGCTTTAGAGTTGTACAACCATTAAGTCTGTATTTAGAGCAAATGAAAGCACCCAAACTTCAGAGGGTAACATCCTGCCATTCCCTTGCTAACCTTCTACCTCTACCTTATCCTTCAGATCGTAGTGCAGTAGAAACAATGATGGAATGTGTGCCTGAGCACTAGTGACCGGCTCTAATACTCGTTCTGGCTGGGGACTGACAAATCCCTTTTGCACTTTAGATTTATTTGCTTTTTCTTTTGCAAAATGAGGGAGTTGGATTAGATGGTCCCTCCATTCAAGACATTCTAGGGTTTCTTATTGTTCTGCAGACTCACTGGATAAAATTGCCTGAGAACTCTAGTTATTTCTTGCAGGGCTTGAGATTAGCTATAAAGAAAAGACAGTATCTTAACTTCTAAAATTAGGTGGAAGGGAAATCAGGTTGCTTATCAACCGGCTTCTCTTTACCCTCACACCATGCTCCGTCTGAACACTTAAGAGCCACCAGTTGTTTCTCAGCAAACACAACTCTTGATCTTGTTAATCTCCTTTAGATCTTTTTTCAGTATTTCATTTATGAGACAGAGACAGACAGAGAGAGAGGGTGCACCTGCATCATAGCCATCTGCACAGAGGTCAGAGGATAACTTTTGGAAGTAGTTTCTCTCCTTCCACTCCGGGGACTGCAGGGATCAAGCGCAGGTTGCCAGGTGTGCCCACAGGTGCCTTTATGCCTTGAGCTATTTCTCTGATAGCTCTCCTTTAGATCTGCCTTAGAGACAGAGACAACTTTGTCTCGTCTTCTTTATTTTTTTCTTTTAATCTTCTATTGTGACATAATTTCAGGTGGGAAAACTTACACAATTAGGTGGCGAGATGGTTGAGTCAGTGCGTGCCAGGCAAGCATGAAAACCTGAGCTGTGATCCCCAGTACCCTCATACAAAAAGCTGGTATAGTGGCAGGTGAGGATCCCTGGGACTCATGTTAGCTGAGTCACTGAGTTCCAGGTACAGTGAGAAGCTCTGTCTCAAGAAATAAGGTGGAGAGCAACTGAGGAAAGTACCTGCCATGGACCTCTGACTTCCATATATACATGCGTACACATGCATGTGCACCTATGCATATGCATGAAGACACACACACATACACCACACACACAAAACACTAAGCAATAACAATCAAATTAATACAAAACATTCTTGTATACCTTTCACCCAGATAGCTAAAACCCCAACTATGTGTGTGTGTGTTGTATGCATTTGAGTGTGCTGATGCATGAAACTGTGCATGTGCTGGCATAGAACAATGAAGGACATCAGATGTCTCCTTTTGTCACTCTGCATCTCATTGCCCAGAGACAGCACCCTTACTGAATCTGAAGCTCAGTTTTGACTAGGCTGACTGGCCAGTGAGCTCTCTGGATCTGTATGTCTTCACCACTGACGTTGGAATTACAGGACACAGATATGCCTGGCTTCTTTATGTGTGTGTTGGGGATTTGAAGTGAGTTTCCCACGCTTACCAAGCAAGTGTTCTTGCTAAGTCATATTCATGCTCCTAGAATGCCCTTCCTCTCCCTCCCCACTTCTCTCTCCCTCCATCTTTCTCTTCCTCCCTCCTTCCTTTCCACTTCAAGTTTTAAAACTTTTGAGACTTAGTTTCAGACGCAATGCCATATTTACTCCAGGTATATCAGTTTATATATTCGGGGGTGGGAAGGAAGCAAAGACATCCCTCACACCACCATAACATAAACATAAAAACTGGGAAAATGGGCTGGGAAGATGGCCTTAGGGGTTAAAATCTTTTCCTTGCAAGCAAAAGAACCTGAGTTCAGATCCCTAGATTCCTTGTAAATATGCTAGGCAGATCATGGCAGTGGCCCGCAATTCCAGCCCTGGAAAGTAGAGCCTGGGAAACTCCAAAGCAAAACAATAAAGGGGTAGAGCAATCCAGGATGATTCTTGATGCATCCTTGGGCCACCACAGGTGTATACACCTGCACACACACATGTACACCTGCACACATGCAAACACACACACACACACACACACACACACACACACACACACACACGAAAGAAGAAAAATCAGAAAAATAGCATGATTTGGTATTGTCATTTTGAATTTTACTAACTGTCTCAATAGCCTGTTTATAGATCATACGTTGCATTTTTATTTATTGTGTCTCTTCAGTTTATGTGGTACAGTTCCTGAATTTCTTTGCATTTCATTGATATCAGTATTTTTCCCTCCCCCTTCCCTTCCTTCCTTTTCCATTTTCTTATTTTCTCTCCTCCCTCTCCCTCTCTTTTCCTTCCTCTTCACTTTCTTTCCCTTCTTTCACCTCCCTAGTCTTCCCCTCCCTTCCTTTTTCATTCCCTTCCTTCCTTCAGTGTTTTCTCTGAGCTGTTATGTATGCACATAATTACATTCAGACACAGGGGTGTATTTTTTAATACTCTAACGAAATAAGTATATGATAGATCCGTGTCTCTGCACTTCATCTTTTTTCACTTAACTGTATATCTTGGAGGGGTTTCCATGATCTATGCAGTGCAGACCCATTCCATTTTTTTAATGGAAGGATTTTTTAAATAGTGTAGTGATTTTGCTGGATTTGTTCCCTACTCTTGATTATATTTATTTTTGTTTCTAGCATAATCTTTTGTGATTGAATCATAAGGATTTTTTAAATAGTGTAGGTGTGATTTTGCTGAATTTGTTCCCTGCTCTTGATTATATTTATTTTTGTTTCTAGCATAATCTTTTGTGATTGAATCATAAACACATTCAAGAATACAGCTTAATTTTTTATATTTAAAAATATTGTATTTCATTATTTATTTGAGAGAGAAAAGAGAGAGAGAGAGAAAGAGAGAGAGACAGAGAGACAGACAGAGAGAAATATGCATGCATGCCATGGTGCACAGGTGGAGGTTAAAGGACAACTTTGACAAGTCAGTTCTCTCCTTCTATCATGTGGGCGGATTGAACTCAGGTCACCAGATTTATGGTGAGCTATCTTGTCAGCCCTTCACTTATGATTTTGACAGATGTTATCAAATAGCTTTCCTAAGGCCCATTTCAGATATGTTGTCCCATTTTCTGTGTACTACATAATTTGCAATTTCTAATGACTATTGCTGTTTAATACCTCTTATCATATGTGGTTCTTGGCCTTTTGGATTTCTTATTCTGAGAGTTGTCACTTAAATGTTCTTTGCTGTTAAAATGATGGATTAAGTCTTTTTCTGTTGACCACTTATTTATCCAGAGCCATTCAATTGTCCCTCTCTGTGAAAGCTTTTCCAGGCAAACACCTGTGCCCTCCTCTGCAGTTCCCATACATTGTTTACACTGTGCCCAGGCGTTCATTGATCAGTCATTAGCTACAGAATTTACTCATGCCATGAGTGTTCATTAAGAGCTTATGATGTGCCTAGTGGTCAGGTGAAGGCACAGAACCAGTCATTACAGACCCCGTGGCCAAGGAGTTTAGTTTTGAAATGGACCTTACAGTATTAAAAACAGCATAAGCTTTGGTTCATACAGGATCTGGATTTGAATTCCAGCTCTTGACCACTTCTCAGGTATGTAACTTAGAACAAGCTACCTCTCCATGTCTCAATTGCCATACTAGGGAATTGAGGTTGATACCTCTGTTAGAGAGCCACTTCGCAGCTGGAGACAAACAATACTTCTGACTGGCCAGCAAAGACTTGCTATAGAAGCACTCAGTGAATGAACAGTAATTGAAGATCACCATTGAGATGTTAAAACGAAACTGGGCCTGGTGGTACAGGCCTGTAGTCTTAGCTAATTGGAGACTGTGCCAGAAAAATTACGAGATTAAGGAGTGAATTCAAGACTAGGTTACTCAGTGAAATCCTTTCTCAAAGAAAGAAAAGAAAAAAGAAAAGGAAAAGGAAAGAAAAAGAAAAGAAAAAAAATGGAATGGAACGGAATGAGGCAGGGAGGGAAGCAGAGAGGAAGGAAGGAAGAAGGAAGGAAGGAAGGAAGGAAGGAAGGAAGGAAGGAAGGAAGGAAGGAAGGAAGGAAGGAAGGAAGGAAGGAAAAAAGAAAGGAAGAAAGAAAGGAAGAAAGGAAGAAAGAAACTGAGGTTATAGATCAGAAGCAGAAGCCCTAAGCTTAACTTAGGCTACTGTCAAAATAACAAATAAATAAATACAAACTAAAAAGCAGTAAAAATGATTAACTCTAAGACAAACAAATTGGGTAGTGTGATGATTTATATTGATTATTTACTTGACAGGATGTAGAATTAATATGAAGACAAATGTCTGGTGTTGTCTAAAGAGATTTTTTTTTTCTTTCAAATTAGGTTAGTTGAGATAGGAAAACCAACCCTAATTGCCAGACTGAATAAAAAAGAATAAAGTGGTTGAGCACTAACATTCATTGTTCTTTTCTTTGTCATGGTAGATGCACTGTGACCAGCTGCCTCAAACTCTTGCTGCCCTGATAGCTGTATCCCCTTGAACTATAAACTGAGATAGACCCTTCTAGTCTTAAATTGCTTCTTATCAGGTATTAGTCTCAACAATGAGGAAAGTAACTAATATGGGCAGGGAGAGGGAAGGAGGTTGCAACTCTCTTTGAAATGGGAAGGATAAGGATGATTAATAAATAACACCTACATCCTGCTTATGAAGCTTGATGTAATCAACTGGAGGCCTAGGAGGTGGGTGTCTGGGTGCACCTATAAGAGATTATCTTGATTATATCGATACATATGGGAAGACCCAGCCTAAAAGTTGTATCATCATCCCTTTGGCTTTCAACCCTAGAATGTATAAAATGGTAAAGTAACCGAGTGTTAACAAGCAAGCAAGCATGTTATGTGACCAGTTGCTTCGGGCTCCTGCCTCTATGGCTTTCTCACGATGATGGACTATACCCTGAAATTGCAAGCCAAATAAACCCTTTCTCCATAACTGTGCTTCAGGTACTGCTTGTAGTTTGCCTGCATGGTTGCTGATAAATGATCATCGAGTGGCTTTAGGGAACAAAGGTTTATTCTCTCTTACAATTCCTGGTTACAGTTCTCAGTCCAGCTTGACAGGATAGCTCACGCCAATACCAGGGCAGAGAGAACTGGCCACACCATCACCACATAACGGCTGAGAGATGGACAATCCTTACTTGCCAAACCAGCATGTCTGGCCAAGTATACAGAAGAATGCCGACTGTCTCAACCAGCTCTCCGTGATTTATTTCAGGGCCTAATCCCACCCACCAGAGGCTGTGCCTTCCCCATCAGCTAGACGATCTCTTTCAGATTTGCTCTGGGTTCAACTCAACTACTAATTCTCCACAAATGTGCCTAGAGCTCAAACCTGCAACCATCGAGATGATACCTGTGCCCAACTATGACAGGTACTTTGTCATACTAGCTAGAAAATAAACTATAAGAGAAATTGACACTAAGAAGTGTGGTTGTTGCTGGATAGACCTGATCATATGACTTTTAAGCCTTTGGAAATGTTTTCTGGAAAGAATATAACAGATATTGGAATTTGGAACTGGAAAAACCACTGAATGCTGGAAGCAGAGTTTAGTGGGCCATTCTGGTGGAAATTTGGAGAGAAATGCACACAGTGGAGAAAAAGTTCATGAGGTTTCAGCAGGAAACAAGGCTTTCTCAGACTGGACTAGGAGACATTCCTGTGATATTCTGGATGAGAACTTGGCTTCATTCTGCTTGTGTCCTAAGAACCCAAGTAGCGGTGAATATAGAGATGATGGATTAGTTTGTTTAGCAGAGGAAAGTTTAGGACAGTGGAGCATTCAGTTTGTATTGAAAGCGCAGCTGTAAGTATTAAGATCAGCAACTGCCAAAGAGAAATCTGTGCTGTACTGGAAAGAGGAATGAGGGCAGCTCCCCACCCCTTGGAGGCTACGTTTTATGAACACAAATTCACTGAAAGGAAGAAAGTTTAAGCTGAATGGATTTCCTGCTCATTGAAAGCAGCTGCTTAGGAAGGTGTTTCTTCAAGATCAGTACAAGGAAGTTGATATAGCTGGAGTTCAAGGAGGGCAGGCTCCAACCCGAGTTGGCAACAGAACTTGTCAATAATCATCTAGGTGGTACTGGCTTTTGAAGTCATGAAAGATGTAGCTTAAGAAGGTCAGGAAGAGTCTGAGGTCTGATACTGAGTGGCAGGACCAGAGCCCCTGTAGACAGGCCCTGAGAGACCATCTTACGAAGGGAGGACCAAGGGAAACCTCAGGATATTGGAGATGCCAGGACTATGGGACCTGTGCTAAGAAAAGGTGCAGGTGAGAAATGGACTCAGCCTAAGAGAAAAGGTGAGTGTGGTACAGGTAGAAGAACTGGAAGAATGCTGCTGTCCTTGGTTAAATTACAAGTCCCAGATGCTGGACCTAGATATGGAGCTGTAGGATTTGGTATTTGCCTTGTTAGATTTTGATTATGTTTTGATTTGATTGTTTCTGGCTGTGCCTGATGATTCCCTATGGCCAAGGAAGCCATAATTTAGGCTTAAGGTGGGAGAGCATTAGAACAGAAGAGATAGTTTAAGGTCAAAGAGGACAAGGAAGGCACTACCAAAACAGCATGGAAGAAGAGGAAGAAAGGAGGGAGTGGGTAAGAGACCTAAGAGTTTGCAGAGCAGGAAGATGAGAGTCATTATTCCACTTGGAAATGTGCTATATGTTGAAAGTATGAAACTTGTTTTCAATTTTACAGGAACTCACAAGAGATTTTAGGCTTTTAAAATATTGGAACTGTTGGTGAATATCAGAACTTTTAAAGTTGGACTGAATGGGTCTTATAAGATGAACATGAGACTTTTCAGACAAGGAGTGGGAAACTATGACTAAAAGGCGATATGTTCTGGTGTCAGATTGGTAAGATGTAGAGTTGGGATGATTAGTATCGTCAGCCTAAGAGACAGACCTTTGGGTGCACTTGAGAGGTAGTCTCTAGATTAAGATTGGTCTCTCTCTGGGTATGCCTGTCAGGGATTGTCTTGATTATACTAAATGATGAGGGAAGACCTAGCCTGAAAGTAGGTAGAGCCAATCCCTGTGCTTGAAGTCCTGCACTGTATGACATGGGAAAAGCAAGTGGATTACTTGCAAGCAAATAAGCAAGCATGCGATGAGACCAGTTGCTTCTAGTTCCTGCCACTGTGACTTCCCCACAGTGGTTAACTGTGTCATAGTTAAACACAGGTGTCAATTTGACTGTTGAGGGTTTGAGCTCTGGTCACATTTGTAGAGAATTAGTGGTTGAGTTAAGCCCAGAGAAACTTGCAGGAGACTGTCTAGCTGCTGGGAAAAGCCCAGTCCATGGTGGGTGGGACTAGGCCCTGGAATAAATCATGGAGAATTGATTGAGAGAGTTGGCATCCTTCTGTACACTTGGCCAGATGTGCTGGTCTGGCAAATAAGGATTGTCCCTCTCTCAGACGTTATATGGTGATGGTGTGGCCAGTTCCCTCAGCCCCGGTGTTGGTGCAAGCTCTCCCATCAAGCCGGATTGAGAACTGTAACCAGTAATTGTAAGAGAATAAATCCATAAAGCCATTTGATGGTCATTTATCAGCAACTATGCAGGCGAACTGCAACAAAGTGTAATCTGGAATTCTGAGCCAAATAAACGCTTTCTCTCCTAAGTTTGCTTCTTGTCAGTTACTTTGTCATAACAATTAGAAAGGAAACTTAAACCACCACATAAATGCTAGGTGGGCATAGCAGACCACCTATAATTCTAGCATTGGAAGGCAGAAACAGGATTCCTGGATCAGGCTGGCTAGCAAGACTACCTGTAATTGGTGAGAGAGTTCAGTGAGAGACCCTGAATCAATAAGGTGGAGAACAAAGGAAATAGACACCCATCATCAATTCTGGGCCTTTTCTCTCACACCTATAGCTCCACAACCTTTCCAAATGGTATCACCAGCAGGAGACCAAGAATTCAAACACATGATCCTTTTCAAGCCACAACAGCTCTTTTTTTCCCCTCACAACTTTTCTAATAATAAAAAAAGTCCTTATTCTGAGGTGTTTTGAAATCTAAGCTCTAATAAAATAAATTCATTCTCTAGGGAAAATGTGTAGATGTACAATTTTCTCACTTGGTTACTGTCCCCTTTGAGTGTCTGGCATTCCTTGGCTGACTTCCCAATACAATCTATGCTCCTGGCTTTTTTGCATCCCCACAACCCCACATACAAAGAGCCCTACTCTAGAGGCACAGGATTCTAAATAAGACTACGGGTATGACCCTAATCAACTGCTCTTCCTTCCTAGGTAAGTGACATTTAAGCTCATTTTGTAACAACACCACTTTCTACTCCAGGACAAGTGTCTGGGCACAATAGTTCTTTTCTTTAGTTTTTGAGATGGCATTTCCTCATTGAATCTGGAATCCATCAGAAGGCAGCCTTAAGGATTCCTCATCTTTCCACCTCATTGAGATAGTCTTTTTTTGTTGTTTCTGTCACAATGTACTCCATGTAGCTTGTCTGTGAGCTTCTGGCTGGTTCTCTGTGTCCTCTTCCCATCTCCTCACAGAAGTCTGGAATTACAGATGAATGCCAATGCATCCAGCTTTTTATAGAGATTGAATTTGAGTTTTCAAGCTTGCACAGCAAATACTTTTACCCACTGAGTCATGTTCCTGGCCCATATATAACTTTCTATATGTCTTTTTGTTACTTTGGTGACACATTTTTTGTCATGTATTTCTTTACAAAAATCAGAAAACATTTCTATTTTAATAAAATAATGATAATCCCATGAAAACCTAGGACAATTCACAGGCATTGGTTCTTTCCTTCCATCATGTGGACTCCAAAAATGGAACTCAAGAGTGCCAGGCTTGATGGCAAGCGTTTTTATCTGTTGAGACATTTTGTTGGTTGATGTTTTTGTTTTCTGTTACTAAATTTAAGTTAACTAATTTGCAACAGCTTTAAATCCTATTATAGCAGACACTTAGAGATTCCTTTCCTGAGCTGGCAAGATGGCTTGGCACTGTAAAGGCAACTGAGCACAAGCCTGGCATCCTGAGTTTAAACCAATCCAGAGTCCACCTGGTGGAGGGAGTATGCCAACTTTTCCAAAATTGTTTTTTTGACTTCCACATATCTGCTCTCTTCTCTGTCTCTCTCAAGCAAGCAAACAAACCAACATAAAGAAATGCCTTTACTAGAAAACATCAATTTCTCATTTGGGCTCACATGCCAACAAAAAGGTAGGACACAAGCCTGGCCTCTCTTTTTTGCCTTGTGTTTGGTTAACTGCTCCACCTTCTCCTCTTCCTCCTCCTCCTTTTTGGTGGAGCTTGGAATTGAACTGTGATAGTTAAGCCTGGGTGTCAACTCTTGACACACCCGGTTTTAACTAAGAAGGGTTGAGACCACATCTGCAAGGATCATCTGAGATCACCTGATAAGATTATACCCACCCTAGATCCTATCAGAACCTCCAAAGATCTCATAGGAGCCTCCCAGTACTGCATCATATAAAATGAAGCCAAGAAAGAGAAGAGATGTTTCTGCAGCTGTGCTAAGAATTGCTTCCTTCCAGCCGTTTGGTTTCTTGGACACTTTAGCCTTCGACCATCACCCACTTGATTACAGAACTGAGCAGCTAGCTACTGGCTACCATCGTTGGATTACCTCGGCCATATCTGTAAGTCAACTCAATAAAATCTCATATATATATTCATTCTGTGAATTCCGTGACTCTAGAGAACCCTAATACATGAACCTAGTCTCATATATGGTAGTCAAGCATTCTATTGAGCTATATTTCCAGTTCCCACAAGGGAATATTTGCTTCATTACAGAAAAGGGTTTCAGATAAGTCAGTCTGAAGCAGAGTTGAAGTTTGTCAAGAAGAGATTTTTAATATAGACTCAAGCATGATGGTTAATAGAAAGAGTACATATGGAAATGAGTATGGGTTTCTCAAGAATCAACAACTTCTGTAGTTCTTTATGTCCCCTTCTCCCCTCCTCTATCTTTCTCCATGTGTGTATGTGGTGTGTGTGTGTGTGTAGGTGTTACTGCCTGTATGCACATATATGAAGGCTAGAGGTTGATGTCAGATGTCTTCTTTTATCACTCTCCATCTTATTTTTAGAGTCAGGAACTCTCCCTGAACCTGCAGCTTTCAATTTTGGCTAACCTTACAGAACACTGAACTCCAACACTCTACCCTCCTTGGAGATCTGCCTGTCTCTGCCCTTTCCCAGAATGGAATTACAGCTATATGGATACTGGGGGTCTGAACTCAGGCCTTCACACCTACATAGCAAGCAATTTACCTATTGACCCATTTCTCTAGCCACTCTTTGTACCTACCTTAATGTCATGAATTATCACACTGAGTTATTTGGGAACTGACCATGCTTTCTTAATTGAACTGGATCCAATTCTGGTTCATGATTTTTTAAAGTTGATATTTTTGGGCTGGAGAGGTGGCTCAGGGGTTAAGCCTCTGCCTTGCAGGCGGAAGGTCCTGAGTTCGGATCCCAGATCCACGTATAGATGCCAGGCGGAAGCGGGGGCAGCTTGCGCTTCTGGTCCTGGTAGGGCGGAGCCTGTGAACCCCCCCGGGGCAGAAGGAGGTGGAGGCGTCCATGGTGGTTCATGAATTCGTCCGTGGTTCTACACATACACAGACACACACACACACACACACACACACACACACACACACACACACATACACATGCACATGCGCACAGTTGAATAAATAATAATAATAAAAAAATGTAAAGTTGATACTTCTATTGAATGATCTGCTCTCTGCAAAACATTGTGTCAGCTAGTAAGCACAGAAAGATACCATCAGACTGCAAGACCAATACAATACAAACAGGTTGAAGGAGGTTCATCTAATGTATAGGAAGTCCTGAGGAAGGACTGCCTATCCTTTCTGTCTAAGTTGAAAGGTTTCCCTTAAGACCCAGGACTTCAGCAAAATATGGGAACTTTAGAAAGACTTTAGGCAAGAGCAGGTTTGTCTGTAAAGATACAGATGTGAGAGAGCACACATTGTTGACAACTACTTGGGATTTAGCACATCATTAACAGACAGATAAGCCATGAAATAGCATTTATGTTTCCAGTGAACGATATGTTTTAAGACTTTTTTTTTTTTGTTGGGTGTATGAGTAACAGTGAGAGGATGGGGATGCAATTACCTTGGGTTGTATTAGTTTTTTATAGCTATGACCAAAAGAGCTGAGAGAAATGAATTCAAGGAACAGGAATTTATCATGGTTATCAGTCCATCACGGAGGGGAGCATGTGATGAGGCCATTTACATCATGGTGGCCAGAAAGCAGAAAGAGAAAAAGCTTGTCCATTTCTCTCCATCCTTTTTACTCCATCTGGGTCCCCAGCCTATCTGGATGGTACAGCCCACACATTCCGGTCTTGTCCACTCCCTACCACACTCTTAGTTAATCTTCCTTGGAAATGCCCTCACAGATATACCCAAAGGTGTGCTTTTGTTTTTAAAGTGTTTATGTTTATGTGATATATACATGGGAGTACATGGGTACTCATGTCTTTGTGTGAACATACAGAGTCCAAAGGACTTTGAGTATCTTCCTCTATTACTCTCCACTGTATATCCTTGAGCCATAGTTTCTCCCTAAACCTAAAGGTCAATGTTTCTGTTAGGACGGCTAGTCAGCAAGCTCCTAAGGATCTACCTGTCTTGGCCTCACAAAGCTTGTCTTACAGACATACACGACCATACTGGGCTTTCCTTCAAATGCTGAGAATTTGAATTCAAATCTCATGGCTGCACAATAAGTGTTTTAATCCACTGAGCCATTTCTTAGCTCCAAACTGTAATCCTTAATGCTTTTCAATTCAAATTCATAATCAAGATTAGCCAACATTTACTATACTTGCAGAAGTTAGCAAGTTATTTGATCAGATTGTTTCCTTGTTTTGGTGAATTGAGATTAAAATAAAAATCAGATGTAAGGACTGCGGATATAACTCAAGGGTTAAAGCCTTTTCCTGACAAGCAAAAGGACTTGAGTTCAGATCCAGATCTCATATAAAAATACCAATCGTGTAAAAATACAGTAAAAATGGCCTGTAATTTCCACTCTGGAAGAGCCTGGGAAATTCCAGAGCAAAGTAATGAGGCAGGGCAATCCAGGGTGATTCCTGATGTCACAACTGTGTGTTTAAAAAAAGGGGGGGGGGGCTGGAGAGGTGGCTCAGGGGTTAAGCCTCAGCCTTGCAAGCGGAAGGTCCTGAGTTCGGATCCTAGACCCCACGTATAGACGCTGGGTGGAAGCGGGGCGGCCTGGTTTCTGGTCCTGGTAGGGTGGAGCCTGTGAATCCTGGGGCAGAGTAAACAAGGAGGAGGTGGAGGCGGCCATGGTGGTTCCCGAATTCATCCGTGGTTCTACACACACAAGCACACACGCACACATGCAAAAAAAAAAAAAAAAGTAGTAAATCTGGCATTTAATGAATAGCAATCTTAAAAAAGTAACATTTGTTTTACACATCACCTAAACAGTCCAGAAATAAGACACTTCTAAATGTTTATTGCCAAAATGGACTTTCTAATTTTCCTTTTTATACTATCATGTCCTTCTCTTATAGCACTTAACGATGCATTAATCAAAGTTCCTAAATATTTTCCCTGTTAAACTCCAACTCCATAACAAAATTATGTATTTTTTACAGTGAGTTTCCTGGCTCTATAAGGCCAAAGAGCTTTTTCTAGCAAGGTCTGACTTTTTGCTAGTCCTCCCCTTTTTTGCTTAAGTAAATCTATAGGCTTATTTTTCTAACAAGGTAGAAGGCTGACAGCCTGAATTTCAATATGTTCAGTAAATGTTGGTGAAAAGACTAAAAAGTCAAACTCATCTTTCAGGGTTGAGGGTAGAACCAGTTGGAGAAGTATTTTGTCACTTGTAAAACTGCATAGATAGGTTCACATTGATGATAATGATGATGATGACTTTGAAGCAGGATTTTATGTAGTCCCACTTCCTCTTGAACTCTGTATGTAGCTAAGGATAATCTTTTACTTCTGATCTTCGTGTCTCCACCTCCCGAGTGCTCGGATTGCTGGTGTGTGCTAATCAAGTCCATTTAATGAACAATGGGCAAGGCATCAAGCATATTGAGCTATGACCCCCCCATCCACATGACTAAATTTTTTTAAGCAATAATTTTCAGTTTATTAGATGAAACAGATTTGCAATACAGTCTGCATGAAAGCAAAATAAGTCATCTACAAAAAGTGATAAGGAAACTGGGCAAAAAGGAAAAAGCATACATTGGGGGAAAAAAGGTTCTCTTGAAATTAAAAAAAAAAAATTATTACAAAAGACTTAACCAAGAGTTGCTATATTTCCCCCATCCCATTTACTGTAAGTCGCCAAGATCATCTAGCACTGTGTTCATGTCAGAAGACCATGATTAACTATTTTTAAAAGGTGTTAACAGAGGAACCAAAGTTAGAGGCTCACCCTCCTATCTTGTTCTATCATTGACTCCATGAATGCAATAGTTCAAGGGTCAGAAATTGTTAAATCTGCTGCTAGGTGTTACGGGAAAACGCATAAGCGCACCACTGTCAACCTAACTTACACTTGTAAGAGGTCACTGGGCAAACGGGCAAATTAGGTGCTTGCTAAAGGGCCTTTCCCCATGCTGGGGTTCCTTAGCACCCTTCAAGTCACCTGTCAAGGCCGACCTCCATTCGGCGCCACGTGGCACTGAGACCCGGCCACCTAGCGCTAGGGAGGAGGCGGGGCCCACGCCGAACCTCCCAAGGCATCATGGGAATTGTAGTTTTCTTCGAACACGTAGTGCACACGCTCAACTCGCTTTTGCCATAGCAACTAACAGTTTCTTTTGTGGAACTCATTCAAATAAAATATGCGCTATCATGTATTCAGCCTGGATATTTTCTAAAGAAAAGATGAGATGAAAGGAACAAAGCAATCAAAAGGTGATGGGGGGGAAATAAGAGTTAACAGTTAGTACGCATGCGCACAAAGGGGTCCCAGGTTGGGCGGTGAGGGAAGGACGACGCCCGTGAGCGGAGTTTTCCCCGGAAGTGCCTGCCCTCCCCTCGGTCCGTTCGGACGTGGGTTCCTCACCTCATTTGTCCTCGCCCCTCCCCGTTCCTCTACGCGTTTTGGTTCCTGGTTGGTGCTTCCTGGTCTCAGCCGCGGCTGTGAGTATGTATGGGACGGACCCCCCGAGCCGTCCGCGGCCGAGGGACCCCTGCCCGCCGCGCCTCGCCCGCGGTGCTGCGGGGCTAGTGCGGGCCCCTCGCGGGCCTTCGCGCCCGGCCGGTCCTCCGTGGCGGCGGCGTCGTGCTGCTCCCGGCCCTCGGCGGCGCGCCGCCCCCTGCGCCTCGGCACGGGCTGAGCCCTCGCGTCCCCCCGACCCCCGCGGCCTCGCGGAAGGCTGGGCGTCCGTGACTGGGGGGACTTGAGGTTCCCCCGGCTCGGGGAGGCCGGTCAGTTGGTGGATGGGGGGCCTCGCCCTGCGGAGCCCGGCCCCGGGGGGCTGGCGGGTCCGGGGCCGCCTCGGGCTTGTCAAACAGCCGCCGCACGAGTGGACCCTTCCCTGGGTGGAACTCGGAGATCGAGGCCGTGGACCCCCGTACTCCCTTGGTGTACCCCGTATTCCCTTCACCGCTCACACTCTGGCTGCCCGCGGTGGTGGCTAACTTTAGGCAGGAGCTTCTGGTACTTTGGAAAAACTGGGAGTCCGTAGGCCCGCGCCCCCAAAACGGATTAGCTGGTGACCTTCGAAATCGCTCTAGGTCGCATTGACCACTATTTCAGGGTTCAGGCTAGAATAAGGGTGTCTTTCAGGGCCTTTTTAGCCCACTGGATGTATTTCTCTGAGCCTGCTTCTCCCGAGTTAAGTTTGTGGCTCGAGTCCTTTCTCTTTTAACTTTTGAGTATTTAAACTACGACATACGAAGACTTCAAAATGAATTGTGTGTATTTGGGACCGTGTTAACATTTCGAGGAGAATTTACATTGCTATCAAGACAGTCTGAGGGTGGGGAATGAACTAAGGAAGAATTAGAAGTGCAAATTGTATGGTAGCTACCAAGTTAATGCGTGGCAGAAGGAGGAAAAGCTAATAACTGAAAGGCTGTATTTCCATATAGGGGTTAGTTTTTACAAAAAGTGCTTATCCTAAGAAAAGCTGGGACGTAAGTAAATGTCACATGATTTTCTCCCCTTGAAGGCATGCCATTCTTTCTCCTTTTTTTGTGACTATTATTTTCACACATCTGGATTATTTGCCACTTTTGATTCAAAGTGGAAGTCATATTTGAAATATGGACAGAAATTTCAACTCAGTAATTTAGTTTCTACTATAATTGTTAGGTTAGTACACTAAACCACTAAAAGTAACTCATAAACTTTTAAGTTGAGAATAAGCTGCGTATTAATAATCTCTATTGACAACTGTGGATTTAAAATCGAGCAATGGGTGCAGGGATACAGCTTGTGGTACAGCACTTGCTTGACATCAAACTCTAGTTTTTATTTAAATTTGAGATGCATACCTATGCCATTCAGAAGGAACAACTAAGCTAGAAATACTTTGGAAAGAATAGCAAAATCTCTAGACTGACTAGTAGGTAGACTTGCAAGAATAGACCTGCTGGCTTTAAAGGTTGTTTTAGTAAATTCTTAAAGCTTAAGTAAACTTTATCTAGTTTAAAAATATTCAGTGAATGAATGCTCCCTGTTTTGATGTTATTTCTTTGATAAGTTTAATATCCACTTCTGTGTTATTTTAGACTCTTAAATATGATTCATCTTTAGCGGAGGTGTTGATGAGGTCTTTTGTTTACTGTGTTTTGACAGCGAGTCTTTGGAAACCCTGACTAGTCCAGAACTCAGTTTGTAGTCAAGGATGGCCTTGAACTCCTTATCTCTTTGCCTCTACCTCTACTTCCATCTCCAAGTGTTTGGATTAAAGGTGTGCTCACCACAACAGTCTTTGATAAAAGTCCTTTGAAACTCATTTTAGGAGTTTCTTGGGGGTAAACTGACAAGTTTAAATGTATAGTTTTCCTCCTAATTAAAATTCTTCTCATTCTTTTTTTCTTTTAGTGAGAAGTAAAATGCATATGTGTGGGGTTAAATTAGATGTTAGATAGAGTTTGTGCACATATGGTGATCTTTATTTGAAATGACTTATTTTGATAATTGTATTTGAAAATATTAACATTTTGCTGAGCATCAGAAAAATGTGAATATGTTCTAGCTGTGTTCTTAACTGCCTAGCCTTGGATAGATCTCATTATCTCTGGTACCTGTTTCATTGTTTGTAGATTGAGAAGGCTATATGAAATGATCCAACAGGTCCTTTCCTGACTTAGAAGCTCATGACTGTCTGAAAGACCATGTTACCTCATTAAGTGTGCTTTGGAATCAGTGATCCAAAAATAGGAAAACCTGAGTCAAGAGATGTGTGCATTTCTGTACATGTGTATATACTTCACGTTCATCTCCTAGTATACTTTTAAAAAAAGTTCTTGAGCTTAATTAAGGCAGTAACAAGCCAAAACAGCCCAAGGCATACCTTAACCCTGACAAGTTACAGGAATAGAAGACAGCATGTTATGCCCAAGCACAATTTCAAGCAGAGAAGATACAAAATCCTCTTAACAGCCATAGGGGCTAAATTGTTAAATTCATTTTTCTACATTTCATTGGAAGAGATAAATCCTTAGAGCCAATGAAGTCAGTTTTTAAGGTTCTGTAGTTTATTTTTGGCATACATTCACAGGTGTGCCTATGGCTCTGTTCTTAATCCCTGTCCTTTGGGATAGCTCCAAGAAGAGTACAAAATTGTGACTTGGTAATTTAGCTCTTTAATTTTTTTCTGTGCTGCACTGGAATTAAGTTTTATCTTAAGTCCACACTGGATCCTCAGGATGGATCCAGTGAGGATTTGAAGGAAGCATAATTCCTTTGATTTCTTTTAGAATTAATTTACTTACTAAATAAAAAGGAAAGGATTCATCTTTTATTTGATTCCTCTAAGGCTAACATTTCAATATAAACCGATAAATGGTGTGAGCATTTTTATTCAGACAGTCACATTCAATTTGTATGCCAATAACAGCATAGCAACCTGAAAAACAGTACAACAAATAAGTGTATCATTTTTTAAAAGAAAAAAAAGGCATTAATTTTTTTGTTTTTTTTGGAACAGTGTCTCAGAGAGCCCAGATTTGCTTCAAAGCTTAGTATGTGGCTGAGGATGACCTTAAATTTCTAATCCTTCTGCTTCCCTCTCTTAAATGCTGAAATTATAGGAGTGCACCAATAGTTGGTTTCTTTATTTCTGGAGAGTAACCCCAGGACTCCAGCTTAAGTTTATTACATTTTTGGCATTTATGCCGTTGATCAGATGGTTCTCTTACCAAAACCACCATCCTAACAACCTTGCATTCTTAGCTTGGGAAACCCAAGAAAATAAACTCTTGGACTGGAGAGATTCCAGGGTTAATCTTCTTCCTCGTAAGCAGGACTTGAATTCTGATCCTCATAAAATATATTTGTTTCAAAGCTGTGGTTTTGCCTCAACTTTAGTAGTGTAGTAAGTTTGCATTTCATGCACATATTTTACAACTATATGAGAGTAAAAAGTCTTACCAAGTATTTTTATGCATTCTTTTTGGCCAGGGATCAGAAGTTCATGAGATGATGATGATGATGGTGATTTGCATTTTGGGGATCAAAGCCAGGTTGTCCAATGTGCAAACCTCTACTTTACCAGTAAACTATCTTCGAACTACACTTCATTCCTTCGATTAAGTTTTTAATTGACATTAAACAAAGAGGAGACTCAAAACAGTAAATGTGATGATGGCTTTCTGTTGTGAATTTTAATCATAATTGAAATAATGTTCCTGTATAAGAATGTATGCCTGAAGAGAATGGATATAGAACAAAAGAAGAGAGAAAAAGCGAAGACAGGGTTCTTATATTATTAATTCTGTGCCTGCTGCTCTGCTGACCATCGTGAAAGAGTGACTGGAACTGGGCATCTTTGGCACACCTTTATTCCTAGCTCTCAGAAATCTGAAGCAGGGAGATTCCTGCAAGTTTAAGGCCAGACTGGTCTTTAGAACAATAATTGTCTCAGAAACAAAGAGTAGGTGTGTGTGTGGGGGGGAGAGAATGAATGTAATAAGATAGACTTTTTGTGCGTTTTGACATTTGGAGAACAAGTGTTTGGTGTCAAGTAGTGGATTTCAAATTGCTTTTCTTTTTCAATATACCTTTGGATTAGGATGTTTACATTGATTTTTACAATTCAGTTTGTTGCTAGTGATTCTCATTTGAGAGGTGTGAGCATTAGTATAGTGAATTATAACAAGATTTAGAAATTCATGGAAAAGAGGTACTTTTAAGACAGCAAAATATTGTAATATGTTTTGAGAAAGGAGTGAAATTATGCACTAACTAGGTAAGATTTTAGCTTTTAAAATGCATTCTTTGTACAACTTTCTCTTTTACAGCATTAAGGGAACCAACTTTCCATAATGTTTGGTGGCTATGAGACTGTAGAAGCGTATGAAGATGATCTTTACCGTGAAGACACATCTAGTGAACTGAGTGTTGATAGTGAGGTTGAATTTCAGCTCTATAGCCAAGTACATTATTCCCAAGATCTTGGCAGGGACACCAAAGAGGAAGAACATGAAGAAAAGAACTGTGGGAATTCTGAAACATCAAGTAGTCAACCCAATCAGCAGAGCTTAATTGTCCTTTCAGATTCTGAGGTCATCCAACTGTCAGATGGGTCAGAGGTCATCACTTTGTCTGATGAAGACAGTATTTATAGATGTAAAAGAAAAAATATTAAAGCACAAGAAAAGACCCAAAGTATTCCGACTTCTTTACATTCTAAGAAGTTGGCTAAGAAACGCAAGCGGGAGAACGAGAAGCCTGAACCTGAAGAGAGATCAAGTGTCATTCGAGAGGTCATGGTTATAGAAGTTAGTTCAAGTGAAGAGGATGACAGCACCATTTCAGAGAGCGAAAATGTGGAAAGCTGGATGCTCCTGGGATGTGAAGCAGATGACAAAGACGATGATATTCTCCTCAACCTTGTGGGATGTGAAAACACTGCTACTGAAGGTTAGTGTCATATTTCATTTTTAATAAAAGATTTTTCCAACCTAAAAGATCAGCAGTAAGGTGTGATCCATTTAATTTTTGGACTTATTTCTCATGAGAATGACTTATCAGGGGTTACTCCAAAGATACCTATCAGAATGTGAGAAAAAGTGTAAGTGTCAAATATATTCTGCCTCTGCTATAAGCAAATTCAAAGCAGCTTCTTTGTTTAGATTGAGCCAGTTCTGGTTCTGAAGTTTTTGTTGTCTTCTCTCTCTTTGGGGTCACAGTGAGTATTCCATCTACTAATGATAATGGCTTTAGGTGTTGGTTTGATCAACTGTGTTAGAACTACCTTTTTCTAAGTGATTTATTTAGCTAGGAGTTAGCCAGATAACAAGCATGGGAGATTTCTGGTGCATAGATGATATGGTATTTTTATTTTAGGAGCTGCAAGCCAGTAAGACAGGAAAATAAGTTGAAATTATAGAGTAGATTGTAGGAGAAATAAAAATTTGAGAGCCACATTCTTGAAGATTAAACTTTTGGTGTTATCTCTATCTCCTCTATTACATGGTCTAGTATCAGCACTTGGTCCTTTCAAGGTTCTTTCATTTCATTTCCTTTATACCTAATGCCAAGTCTCTTGCAATAGTTTTCTAAATGGTCTTTTACATGTGCTCTACGCATTAGTGGTCTTGTGAGCAGTCTGTTGCTCTTGGTGTCATGTTGATATTCCAAAACCTTTAGTGATATACTGCTGTCCCGAGAAGTTGATGGCATTGATTATATACCATGCTTGGATATCCAGGGGATGACACTTTTTTTTTTTTAAAGGAATCATATCTAGATAGACAATATTTTAAGTTTCTAGGCCATAGGATCTCTTGAACTATTCAATTTTCATTTTTGTGGGAATACCACTTTATATAATACTTAAAGGGAGACTGGAGATGTATTTCAGTTGGTGAAGTGCTTTTCTAGCACGCATGAAGCTCTAGGTTTCATTCCCAGCAATGCATAAACCAGGCGTGGTGACACACCTGCAATCCCAGCTTAGGAGATGGAAGCAAGAGGATCAGGAGTTAAGGTTGGTTACACAGTGAGTTTGAAGCCAGCCTGGGATTCCAATAAGAACTTATTTAGAAAAACAGATGGCTGGCTCAGGCTGTAATAGGATGAGCCTAGAATTTGACAGTAAGAAGAAAAAAGATAAAATAGTAGTTAAAAATGTACAGAAGAATCAAGTGAAATTTTGTCTGAACACAAGAGATTTGCTAAAGTTTTTAGGTAAAAGAAACTTTTGGAAAACTAAACATGTGTAATGGGTCAGGGAGGTCATAGAAGAAATTAGATTTTCTGTATAAATGTTATTAGTGTTAAAACTAACTGTCAAATACTCTTGTTATTTTTTAGAGGTTATTGAAAAAGAGAGGAAAGGGAAGAAACTCTTGGACACTTGGCCGAGAGAGGCAAGGAGGAAGCCATAGTTTAGCCTTAAGATGGGAGAGCATTAGAGCAGAAGAGATAGCTTAAGGTCAGAGGGAACAAGGAGAGCTGCCATAAGTACATGGCAAGTTGAATACAGAGCCACCATGATATAACCACATGATAGAGCAGGAAGAGTATTCTGTTACTATGGAGGTAGAGAAGATAGGATACATTTTGGGAAAGTGAAAGCAGGAGTAGGCAGAGAGTAATTGTAAGCCCACAGTGTGGGAAGGATGAATGCTCTGAGGAATACTTTTAGGTAGTGCTTCCTAACATTTTGAAGATTCATACTCTTTAAAACAATTGTGGATACTGTCAGGATTATAGTTAAATTTTTAGTATTTGGTAATTGGGAAAATGTATATTAGCAAAAAGCTGCTAGTACTGTCTTAAATGACTTGGTATTTTATTAAACTCAACATTGGCTGCACATTTGAAAACTGTTAATGTATATATGTAGGAAAGTGGTGTTTATATAATGCATACTTCTATGTACCCATTGAAGTAATTATGTGGCTCTTCATGAGCTTGGATCTCATAGACTTAAGATCCTTAGGTTAATAAATCAACAGTAGGAGAATAACAGAATCACTTAGGTTGTATTCAGTCAGAATTAAAATATTAATTTATAAAATATTAACTTGTAATGAATGAGCTGACTTTGAAGGATTCCATAACTTTTTTTTTTATAGTCTAAAGTGGCAAAAACTAAAAGATCCAGTCTATAGTCATACTGTCCTGATTGTACCCAGTCTTGTCTGATCTGGGAACCTAAACAGAGTTGGGTTTGGTTAGTATTTAGATGGGAAAATACTAATTTAGATAGGAAGTAATACAGAATTTTACTTAATATTGTAGAAGGTTAAAATAAGCATTTAGCCCGTTTCTCTAAATTTGTTTTCCCATGAAAGCATACCTAGTTTCATTAATCATTTTGTATTCATGATGGTTAAATTGTCATTTCTTTCTTTTCTTGAATTCAGATTCCTTCAGTACACTTTACTCAATATATCAATTTATGTTGTCTGTTGTTTTTTTTGTTTTTTTTTTTAATTTTTTTTAATTATTATTATTTATTCAACTGTGCGCATGTGCATGTGTATGTGTGCGTGTGTGTGCGTGTGTGTGTGTCTGTGTAGAACCACGGACGAATTCGTGAACCACCATGGACGCCTCCACCTCCTTCTGCCCCGGGATTCACAGGCTCCGCCCTACCAGGACCAGAAGCGCAGGCCGCCCCCGCTTCCGCCTGGTGTCTATACATGGGATCTGGGATCCGAACTCAGGAACTTCCGCCTGCAAGGCGGAGGCTTAACCCCTGAGCCACCTCTCCAGCCCTGTTGTCTGTTGTTTCAGAGATAACATACTGAGAAGAAGTTTATTTTTCCTTTGTTACAGGTTTCCGCTGGTTTAAGACTGTAGAGATGGTGAAGCTGATGTCAGTGTGGGTGGTTTGAAAGCATAAGCTAAGTCCTGACTTTATGGAAGAACTTGGAACTAAGTTGTACTTATGGTAAAGGCTGGCAATTAGAAAGTGCAGAGGATCGGAAAGGAAGTAGCATGATGATAGATGGCATATGAGACATAGTGGTGTGGCACTGAGTAGGGGTGTAATGTGGGGGGCAGGCAGCCTTTCTTCTTTTGCTTGATGAGGGGAGCCAATTAGAGATAAAGTAATAGTTATGTGTCAGTTTTGGCAAAAACAGACTTCAATTAGATTATAAGGTATGGATAAGGAAGTTCATTTATCAAAGTTACGTTGTGTAAGTGTAGAGTCATAGAGAGAAAAGGACTCCTAAGGGAGCTAATCATAGAGTTTGGAAGTCCTAAAAAATGAATAATTACAGATTTTCATGAGACCATGGGAATATGTGTATTTTAAAGTAGAGAGTGGAAAAAGACTTGTTGGGAGGCCAGGGTTTGAGAGTTGAGTTTTGAGACAAGGAGTTAGGGTGCAATTGGAGTGGAGGGTTTTAGGTGAAGAAAGAATGCAAAAGCATAGCAGAAATGACTGGGGATGGGCAAATATTTTACAGTAATTATTAAGATGGTAGTTGAAGTGAGGGATTGTTAAATGTAACAGAGCCAGTAGGATCTAGCTCATAAAGGATTTTCTTCGTCTTTCTCAACTATCTTGAAAGCTTTGGAACCATTGAAGGGTTTCTATAAGTAGATTAGTAACATGTTTGTATTTTTATTTTAGAATTCTAGTGGCTATTAAAGTTTGATTTTTGTGGAGTTAACAGATTTCAAGATGAGGTAAATGAGGCTTTCTTTTGTAATTCTGGGTAATGGTAATTATAGTGGAGATAGCAAAGGAGAAAGTGGATTTAAGAGAAAGCTTCAGTTGGCAAGGTATGACTGACTTGGCATTGAATAGGGAACACAGAAAGGAAGGAGTTAATGATGACTTTGTATGGCTTCAAGCAGCTGGGGAACAGATAGGAACAAGTTAACTGGAAGCTGGTTCATGGCATAACAGAGGTTTCTCAGAAAATGATGTAGAATTTATAGGAGTGGAACAAAGATGAAATAAAGGAAAGGGGAACCACTTTTGAAAATGAGGATTCTTGAGGAAAGGAAATGATGGATTTTGTAAGGTCTATTTGATAAAAGAAGAAAGGATTAGTAATCAGGTATCTAAAATTTCTGGAAAACAACTTTAACATTGTGTTGTAAACATCTTTTTGTGTGTCTATATGTCTGTGTGTGCACATGAATGTGGGTCATAAATGTGTATAGGTGCTTGTGTGTGAATAGGCATATATGCATACTCGTGTAAGTAAACGTGGAGACCTGAAATTGACATTGGATGTCTAACTCAGTAGCTCTACACTTTGAGGCAGTCTTTCAGTTGACCCAGAGCTTGCCAGTTTCAGCTAGCTAGCTAGATTGCCTTGGGGATCCCCTCCCCCTTCCCTGCCTCCTGAGATTACAGGTAACTACAGTGCCTGCCCACCTTTTGCATGGGTTCTGGGGATCTGAGCTCCAGTCTTCATACTTACAGATAGTGCTTTATCCATTGAACCACCTCTCCAGCATGTCCCTCCACTTTTACATTTTATTTGTCTTTGTACGTGCACAGTGTTTGTGTATAAGTCAGAGAACAATTTGTATTTGTGAGAGTAGGTTTTCTCCTTCCACAGTGTGGGCTCTGGGGATTGAAACTAGGTTATCAAGCTTGATGGCTAAAGCTTTTTTCCATAAGCTTTAGGCTTTTATTTATTTTATGTAGTTATGAGGGTTGAACCCAGGCCATAGTACATTCTAGGCAAGTACTCTGCCATCTGACTTGTATCCAGAGCCCATGTTCTTGAACTCCATTAGTTTGGGAGTATTTGTGCTTATTTTTATAAGTGAATCAACTGTTTTGAATTGTTAAATTTAGTGGCACTTCTGCCTCATTCAAAAACATTTGTGCTGTGTGCAAACATCACCCATTAAGTCATTCCCTCCTTCTGCCAGTCTCTGGAAATAATTAATCTCCTTGTTGAATCTTTGAATTTATCTATTTTGTATATATCATATAAGTATAATAGAATCGGTTCTGAACCCTTTTTTTTGCTCTGGCTTCTTCCACTTAGCATGTTTTAGGATTTTGTGCATATTATAGAATAAATAAATATATATACACATATACATGCATATGTATATACACATACCTATATATGCGTGTGTATATATGTATGTATATTTGTGTTTGTGCGCGCACGCGTGCATTACTAACCCCACATACCCACCTAGTAGACATTGTTCCTATGAAGCTTTGACTGGCATGATACTTGCTATGTACTCTCTTCAGTTCTCTTGCTTCTACGTCCCAAGTGCTGGAATTACAGATATGCATCACACTTCCAATGTGTTGATATACTATAATTTGTTTATCAGTTGATAGGTATTTGGGTTATGTCCACTTTCTGGCTACAGTGACTAATGTTGCAGTGAACACATTCGTACAAATATTTATTTGAAAACCTGCTTTCAAATCTTTAATGTATATAGGATTGGAGATGCTGGTAAGTTTATATATTTTTTTAAGGAACCATCAAACTCCTTCCCCTCGTTGCTATATCATTTTGTATTCCCATTAAAAATGTGTAGTACCCACAAAGTCAGGACATATTTTTTCCTCTTCACAGTTTCACAAGTAGAGGAGTCATCTTTACCATAGATCTTAGCAGTGTATTTTTTAGAGCTTTCAGTAAGCTAACTACATTTTTGGGTAAAGGAAACACTTCGGTAAGTTTTTCTTCTTTAGCATGTTTTAGTTGCTAGTGTCACTGTTCTTGAACTTTTTTTTGCCATTGTTAGGTAAGGGATATTTAACACAAGAACTGTGATATTGTGACACTTTATCTAAGAGCTGAAATTGCTGGTAAATGAAAACAGACAGGTAATACATGCAGTATGGATACTTAGGATAAAAGAATGATGCTTTCAGGCCCATAGAGCAAGATTGTGTGAGATGTTGCCAAGAATGGCACACAATTTGAAATTTATGCATTGTTTATTTCTGCAAATTTCTATTTAATATTTTTGAGCTGTGGTTGACTGTGAGCAATACACTTTTCTATGAAAAGAAAAATCATGTATAGGGAAAGATTAGTGTATTATAGAAGCACGTCTACTGTTTGAAGAAAAACTGTACCAAAAGAAATGAATTTTTTTAATTTGTCTAATGAATCTCAAGGATTCAGTTGAATAAGAAAACTATGATAAAAGGAGATAATAAAGGCTTCAGGATTTTTTTTGATAGAAAAAGGATATTTTAGATGTGAGAGTGAGGATTAACTCTTGTAAATTTTAACTTTTTTTTTTTTAACATTTTTTATTATTACTTCTGCTCATACAAACTTAATAGGTACACCGGTTCCCTTCCTCCCTCCTCCTTCCCCCCGACCCCCCTGCTCTCCCTCCTCTTCCTCCCCATCCCTGAGTGCCTCCTCCCACAATCCCCGGAGAATGCTTTAAAGTGTATGCCAGACTCTCCTCTGGGCCCTCCTCTCCGATGACATACAAGGACTCAGTGGCATTTCCTTGAACCCTTTCCCGTGTTCCCCTTAAGCATAGGAACACTACTGTGGCTGTCAATCCCTTGCCTCCAAGGATCTTGGTGCCTTTAGCAGATGCTAGACTTTGTGAGGTCAATAGTGTGTTGGACATTGCGCAGGGCATGCAAAGTCCAGTTATGATTGCTTCAGCCCTAACTTGTTCTTGTAAATTTTTATTGTGGAAAATTTAAATGATATAAAAATGTTATTGATAGCCTAAAAACCAACTTTAAAGAACATTTATTATTATTATTATTATTATTATTTATTCAACTGTGTGCATATGCGTGTGTATGCGTGTGTGTGTGTGTGTGTGTGTGTGTGTGTATGTGTATGTGTGTGTGTAGAACCATGGACGAATTCGCGAACCACCATGGACGCCTCCACCTCCTTCTACCCTGGGATTCACAGGCTCTGCCCTACCAGGAACAGAAGCGCAGGCCGCCCCCGCTTCCGCCTAGCGTCTATACGTGGGATCTGGGATCCGAACTCAGGACCTTCCGCCTGCAAGGCGGAGGTTTAACCCCTGAGCCACCTCTCCAGCCCCTAAAAACCAACTTTTAGAATTACCAGTCTGTAACCAGTTTTACCCGTAATTCTATGTCCCTGACACACTTTGATCAAACCATAGATATAATATCGTTTCATTCATATATGCACATATATATTTTTTCAGTGTGCATACCTTTTTGAAAGGTAAAAATTACTTTGGAAAGCTGTGGGACACAGGAAATAATTTAGTTGGTAAAATGGTTGTTTTGCAAGCATGAGGACATGAATTTTATTTCCAGCACCCTTGTAAGAAGCTGAGTAGTGGTGTCTTTTAATCCCAGCACTGAGGACACGGAAATAGAACCCTGGCACTCGCTGTCCAGCTAGCTTGTCTTAATTGTTGATTTCCAGGTTCTAGTGAGAGACTGTCTCAAAAAAAAAAAAAAAAAAAAAAAAAGATACAGAGCTTCTAGTGAACAACATCCAACCTTGGTCCTCTACACATGTACATACACATGTAATCACATCTGTACATGGATGTATCTGAACACGAACACACAAACCTTGCTTAGTTCAGTGTAGTGATTCATGCCTGTGATATCAGTAAAATTTGAAAGTTGAGACAGGAGGATCTGAAGTTCAAGGCCAGACTAGGCAGACAAAATAGACAAATAGACAAAATAGAATAAATAAAATGAATTTAAAAAATAGATGTGGGCAGGAAAAGTATAAGACTTGATTGAAAAGTCCAGGTTACGTACAGGAAAGAATAGAAGCTAAAGTTCCTAAATAGAATTTATGAGGGTATGATACTATTAATGTTTTAATGTAGCTATGATTTAAATATTTTTTACTGGTGTGTCATATCACAAGCCACCTCAACCTAAATGAGAATGAACATTTTTGTCCTGTGTTTCTTCAGGATGGAAGATTTCTTGGCCATAGCTTTCCTTGTTTACTCCCTGTTTCTTGCTTCTGTACTTAACCATTTCTTTTCTTAAAAAAACGTAATTGGGAATTTTACTTAGTTTTCTGGAAGTTAGATAAACTGGACTGTATACTGTAAATCTTATTTGGACCAGGTACTGTAAGTAAAGTACATGATCAGTTGTTTAAAGGAATTTTATGGGGCTAGTGAGATGGCTCAGAGTGGAGTAAAGGCACTTACTTTTGTCTCCAGACTTTTTGATCAATCTGAGTTTGAGCCCTGGAGCCCACATTTTGGAAAGAGAACTGATAAGCACAGTTGTCCCTAGACTTCCATGTGTATGCTGTGATATGCACATGTACATATATGTATGTACATGTACACACGTGCACAAAATAGTTAAATGTTAAAAAAAGAATATTCTACTCAAAGCTTTTTATAGCACAGCAATTAAAAATGTTTGGCTTTTAAATGTTCTTCCTTGTAGTTTCAATACAGGAAAGGAGCTTGGTTGTTTGGTTTAGAAGAATTAGTAAATTAAGTTTTGCTTTTCTCATATCCTTTTTTTTTTTTTGGATGTATCAACTTAATTTTGACCATTAGTCCTTAAGATATCATAGGCCTAGTAAGCCCTATGAAAGGTTGTTATTGGATATATTTCTCATTAATATCTTGCCACACTACAATTCCATTGGTCAAGAGTATCTGGATGCTTTAGTGTGTTCAACTTTTATAAGCTGGGCTACACAATTTCTAAAGCTGCATTGAATTTCTAAATTCTAAAGCTGTCTTTCTAATTGTACTTTGTCATCTTACATCTAACTATTGTAACAATATCTTTTTATTTAATTTAAATTAGCATAGCAAGTTGAGCTATGTTATTCAATGTTCCATGGTGAAGTTGTCATTGGAAGAGAAGAAGTAAAAATGTACAATTTCAAGTTCACTTGTGAGTGGAGTGAAGTTTGAAAGCCTTTTATGACTACTGTTGAGCAGACTGAAAATCTTAATGGAGCCCAAGAAATGCCAAGGCATCTTTGAGTTGGATTTTAAAAACATTTTGGAATATTGTATGTCACTAACTTGTGTGATCAACAACTTAAGTATCCATTCTTCCAAAGTCAATTTATGACTTTTAATCTAAAAGCTGCTCTTTTTCTGGGGAGCAAATTAAAATTTATTTTCTTAAAGCATTTCTTTTGCCGATTTGATTTTTGTATAAAATTTGTTAATTTATTAGAAACTGCTCAGTAGGAAGCTACTGTGAATGTATATTTATTAAACTTAATAAAGTGGCCATTAAAATGATCTTATCTTTAGGTTTGCTTATTCTTTTGTAATGTGAAAGCATAACCTTATATGACCATCTATTTTCAATCTTGTCAGAAGAATTTGAATTTTGATGTTTCTGGGTGGTTTGTTTAAATGTAATTTTGACATAGTTGTTTGCTATTGTACATTATAATCACTTGTCTAAGGATATTAAGTATAATTGATTGGCAGCATATTTTTATTGTCAGAATGTGAATCTCATATGAATGACACATGATTAGATTCTGAAACTTTAAAAAGAAGTACAGAGACACAATGAACCCTTTTTTCTCATGAACTTAAAGGCTATTCAGACAATTATTTATTAAATTTAAGTTTAATTTCAAGGCAATTTATTACTTTCTTATGTTCTCATAGTGATTAATATTAATAAAGTATTGGCTTGATGGCAGGTTTCTTTTTTTTTGTGCGTGTGCATGTGTGCATACATGTGTGCACATGTTTTGTGTGGTGAGTAGAAGAGAGCGCTGTGTTTGTAGAGGAGATCCAAGGGTGATTTCAAGAATTGTCCTTGATTGCTCTATTTATCTCTTCTTTGCTTTGCTGTGGGTTTTCCCAGGCTCTGCCTTCCAGGCCAGAAGTGTAGGATGCTGCCATTTCTACCCTAGGAGCCTACTCAGGTCCTTCTATTTTTGAGGCTTAACCCCTAGTCTGAATGGCAGATTTTCAATCTAATTTTTTTTTGTTTCATTGTTTATATGTGTTTTGTTTAGCATTATCATGACTAAGTTTTGGCATTTTCAGTTACTTGCCTGATTGTTGTCAATTCTTCTAATAATGAAGAGATAAATATTTTTGTTTGACTCTTGACCAGTAACATTGACTCTATTATCCCAAGATAAAATTTTAGGGATAAAATTGATTTTTGTAACATAGATTTGGATTTAAAAAATATAAATAAGCAATATTATTTTAAAGTGCATCTTACTATGCTAACTGTGATTTGTATGACAAATTAGAATTTCACTTGGTTACAGTTTTGAAAATTAGTTCACTGTTGTTACTCCTATCTTTTGCATGACATACTTCAAGGGAAGACAGTATAAATCCATAATGGTGAAAGTCATTTTTATTTGTATTTAAATAATTATAACTATTACTGTGTGAAAGAATAGCTGTTAAGTAGCTTAAAGAGCAATTTATTAAGGAAAAATTTTTATTGGGAAGTTTTTTGAAATTGAATAAGGTCACATTTGATTTTGCTTGTAACAGAATTATCTATTTTAGGATTAAATTCCACTTCGAGAAAACTTTTCAATACTCTTCATATTTGTAGTTAATGAGGAATTCTCATGTGAAATAATCTGATTATGACTGATAAATGAGATTGTTAAAATAATACAAGTTATGCTTTAAAAAGTCAGGTGAAGCATTCAGGAGCATGACGGATAACTTTAATTGAAGGAAGATTTTTTTTCCTCCTCATTAATTTATCATTTAATAATGGAGGTAGATTTTTATTTGAAGGGGGATGGAACCATATTAATCTTGGTCAACTTTATACTGTACTTGCTTTCTTTTTTTCTTAAATGTTAAATGATCAGATTTAACCATAATGAATTTTCTTTTGTCAATGATTCTTGAAACGGTATTGTTTTGAATATTTAAGAGGATTTTCATTGTGAAGAAAATTTCTTTGTTCCAGTAAGAACATAAACCTTAGTTCCACATGGTTCCTTACTTTGTTCATCATACTGTCTATATCAGCTCTTTGGATTTACTCTAGAAATGATACAGATTTTGTAGGAGAATAAATTTCAATAAATATAAATATTGCTGTATTTAAATGCTGTGTAGTAATTTAAACCTTAAATTGTTATATATATATTTATATATAATACTTAAAGAGGTATATAATATCCAGTTTAAATATTTCTGAATCAATAGTTACTGATAAAAATCCATCAATTATTATGGAATATTTATATTAATACCATGACTTTTTAAGTTATATTTGTGCCCGCTTTTTGTATTAGAAATGATCTAATTTGGAAAATTGTCAGACTTTAACAGAAGCAGCACAATGATTGACCCACAGGTTATCTAATTTTCAGACAGTATTGCTCAATTAGCTAGCTTTGGAATATCGCTCTTTGTGGGTAGAGGAGTTGTGCAATGCTGTGTGGTTGTGTTACTGCCTAGGTTAACAACAGCAAGAGGAGTCTTTGTTTTGTTAGATGTTTTTATTCCTTTAGAATTACTAAAACATGGAAGGACATAGGTTTGTAAAGCAAATTGGGAAGTTTTCTCTCTCCCCCCTTTCCCTCCGTATATCACTATATGTGCATTTTAATTAAAAGGGGAAATTAATCCTTTTTATAGTGCAATATTGATAGTTACTCTTATAAAAATTGTTAGAACCAATGCATTTGTTTAGAAATCTCAAAAGGTCTTTTTTCATAGTATACCTACAACCTCAGCACAGTCCCTTTTTATCTGTACAGATTTCTCTGCCTTTTGTAGCCATTTGCTCTAATTTAAATTTCCCATGGCTTTGGGTTACAGACTAGGTTTTCTGCAAGGGTGCCCATGCTTACATTGTCATATATTCTGCATGACTTTTCCACTTTTTCTTTTTTCTTATTTTATTGATTGCTAAGAGAGCAGAGGATTAGAAAAAAGTCCAAAATTTGTTTCTTGTTTTGATCTTTTTTTTCCTTAGGCTATCTTTTTGTGTGTTCTGTTTTTCAGATTGGGAAGAATTAATGTGTGGTTCCTGAAAACAAACTAACTTTGTCTTTGTTTTCTTAATAACAGTAGCAGTTTAATTTTTCGAACAGTGGAGAAGTCTAAAAATAAGGTAGCTTTATGAATGAAATTTGTGGAAAGTTATTAATCCTGAAAATTTCTATTGGAACTAAGTCAAATTAATAGGAAAAGTATTAGTTAACATTAAATAGTGCTATTATAAATTTTAAGTTAAGTATTACCTACTGAAAAGATTTATATTAAATCAATTATAATCTCACCAATTCCTTTTGAAGTTTTGTTGTCTGAAGTATAAGTTCAAATAAACATGAATATACATTTGATCAGTGACATAAATATTTCACTTTAGTAAGATCTTTTTACAAGTCTTTTTTTTTTTTAATAAAATATCCTTATTTTTCCTTGAATAGAAAGAATTTTGTTATATGAAACTGGAGAAGTGCTGTGGCAACTTAAATACTGAGTAATTATTGTTAAGGGAAAAGTAGGCAACTTCAGTCTCAACAGCTCTCCCAGATATTTTTATTGGTAGATAAAGGCTTTAAAATGTAAAATTTACATGAATTAAAATGATTTCTATTTTCTCATTTTATGAAAATATCATAATCTAGTCATATATTACCTTAATTTTATATTCACCTAATGAATATAAAATAATAAAATATCCTTGTACTATTTTAAAATCTTAATAATTTTCTAATTTAGGTCAGTAAAAATGATGTGGTATACTATTGAAAAATAATGAGAATTCTGATACTGATAAGTAGGGAAAGGGGTAATTTTGATAATTTATCATTTTAGGATTTTTGATATAATCTATTACATATTATGGCAAGGAATATCTAAAATAATGTTTCTGGAAGTGTGTTCTTTGGTAATTGGAGTAAGGGTGAATCTTCTATGTCTGTTGATGGGATTTAATTTTTAAAATAATTTTAATGTTCTTATAGTATATAATTCAATTACATAATTTATGATTGAAAGAGTTGGCATTACTTTTTTGTTCTTATTTTTACTGTTGATTTCACATTAATGCTTTGATTTGCATGAAATGACTTCTTAAATAATTTCTTTTAGAATCAGCAAGGTTTAAAATAAGAAACGTATCCTGATATCTAACTGGATTGTTGATTGTTCAAAGCAAAATAATCTTTTGAGTTTCTATTCTTTGGTCATATTTATGTGTTCTTAGTAAAATTTTAAAATTTTATCCCCTGATTATAATCAGGATTTTAAAATGTATTTATTAGTTTACTTTTGGTGTTCATGTATAACTATTGAGAAATACAGTGATATCTATGATATACTTATTTTTGATGTGCTGAATACTAGCGTAGTATATCAAGTCAGGGTATAAGCTATGATATGAAAATTAACTATAGAAATATGTAGCTTTAAAAGTAAATTCTCTTAGCACTTTTTATCAGCAGAAATTCATAGAAGAATAGAGTCAGCTTTGAAATTTATTAAGGAAAGAAATTAGTGGAGTGTTTTTATGCTGTTAGAAAACTTCAGACATAACTTTTTTTTTAAACGTCATGATGCTTGATTCCTTTTTCAGTTTTTATTTGCAGTTCTTGTTTTATGGCATTTGTTTTTGTTCTCCCACTTTTCTTTTGGAGTGTTTAGAAGATCTTTTGAAAGTAGTAATTAAATGAGTGTAGTAAGTATAATTTTATCCTTGATTTTTTTTTTTTTAGGGCAGAAAACGCTGTGAAGAAAATACTAATAAGTAAAATTACTTTGAGTGTTGGGGAAACTGAATTACTTTAGAGTTTTGTGTTCAGTTTCTCTTCTGTTAAGAGTTTAAACTGTAATTGTGAAATTTTTAGTCCTCTAATAGTGTTGTCACTATAAGAGGACTTAAATATTCTGTAAATGAGAGAAAATAGGAGATGAGAACAGAAAATACAAACTGGGAGGGCAGAAAATACTTGTCTTAAAATATTTGCACCTGATAGGTGAAGAAACAGAGGTTGAACTCTTGAAAACTATTTAATTTTTTAAAAAAGAGTATATAACACACTTTACTAAGTATTACAAATTTTCCTCTGGTCTTTATCCCAAATTAATGTAAGTTTTTAAAAATTAGTGAAACAGTTCCTTCAGACTTAATTACTGTTGTTCAGGTTATTCTATATATTTGAATTTATTAATATGAAAAGAAAAATTACAAAAGGCCCATAAAAATAACAAAAAATTGATTTTGATATCTTGCTGTAAAGACAGGTTATACATTTAAGTATGCCTCGATATGTAATAATGTTAATATTTTAAGACTATCTATTGGTTTTCAGTATTCAGGAATTTTTAAACATCTAATTTTAAATATTAATGTAAATTGGAGTCACTTTTTTTTAAATTTGAGAAACTTGAGGCAAATACACAGATTGCTAGTGGTTGACTATTAAAATGTTTAGTGATTGGACTTTGTGAAATAGTCATAAGGTCTGGAATTTTTTCCATAATACATAATTAGCAATATTAAAATTAGAAGTAGGAAAGCCTTGTCAAGTATAGCAAATTTGTATCCATAATTGCTTTCACTTGCTAGATAGCAAAGAAGGTGTGAATTGTTAATATCTTTGTTGGAAGAGACAAACTATACTTTGAAAGAGACTGAAAAACAAAAACTATTACTTACTTAATAAGGATATTTGTAACATCGTGGTACTACAAGTCATTTGAGGATTAGTTATAAAAGCTTGGAAAAACTTGTAAAAAGTATGTTTTAATTCAAAATATTGTTTAAAAACCCTTGTGATTAATCCAGAAAAAATATATAGGAAATTTGTCTTTTTCTTTTTTTTTTTTTTTTTTTTTTGATAGTGTAGTAATTCTTCTGGCTTGTCTCAATTTTATTCTTTTTTTTTTTATTAATTTAGATATATCCATGTTTTTATTTTAAGTGTTTATATCCAATATGTTTTTGCTTGGATAAATTCTGATAGCTCTAATTATTTTTCATTTGTCAGGACATCTTATGAGTCACTTTTAACTTGTCTTTTTTTGTGCTTTTATAAGATACAGATAAGTCTGAACTAAGAACTACTGTATATTGCAGTGTATATGACCATTTCTAATTTGGCCTGTTACTGTAAAGAAGGCTAACAAGTGTGCGTGTGACTAGCCCACCCCTTCTAGAGTAGTTGAAAACAGGCCTCAGAAGGCTCAAAGGAATTCTTTTAACTCCTAGCAGGGCCACGGGGTCAATGTCAGATTTAGTCATGCTGTTATTTTAGCCCAGTGGTCCAGAGAGATGACTGAAAAGTGAGTCTTTTATTTCTTTTTTTGTGTGGTTATTAACAGGATTAAATGTAAGCCATTGTGTACTTAGTACCAATTAGTTTCTCATCTGAGAGGTTCATTATGATTTTTTGTCAGTCTTGTTCTTGTAATATTTGTTTCATTGTTTGATTAGTTAAGGGGCTGAATGGACCAAGGATAGTTTTATAGTGGTGTTTTGAAATTCATTGAGAATTTTAATAAGCAGTTAACTTTTCAGATATGTAGATCTTGATTAAAACATGGACCATATTAAACATTGGTAAGAAAATAGGGAAGTTAAATAAATTGTTCCAAATTTTTTTCCTTAGTCCTAAAAGACTATCTTTAATAAAATATCAAATAATCTGTGTTTTTAGAAGTTTACTTCAAATTCTTATCCATATTTCTTAAAAATGTTTTCTGTGAATTTGTTGATTAGGAAGGACATACATGAACAAATTAGAAAATTTAAAAATCTTTTCAGCTTTTACATTGAATTAAAAATTCAAGAATAAAGATAGTTTTCAGGTATAAACAAATCTTTTGAAAAGGAAAGAACCTGAAAATTGTTAGTTTTTATGCTGTTATACATAAGTAAAAATAGCAATTTTTTTGAGTTCAGAAAAGGGGAGCACACTCAAATCTTTTAGTTGCTTATTAAGTTGATGATTGTTTTAAAACTTAGATTTAAAACATTCTTATTAAAATGAATTTTTTTATCGAGTAATTCCTCATTTAGCATATTGGGAATTTCAGTAAAAGTTTTAATGAAGGTAAGATAGATCTTACATATAATGGGATTGGAGATTCTGATTTTAACCCTATAACCCCAAATTAAAAGGTAAGTTAATTTGCAAATATGTAGTTATGTGGGATATGAGTTTTGTGTTTTAACTGTTGAACACACATTTTTATGTGCATTTGTCTTTAAACTTATAAACACTTCATATTGAGTTTCTAAAGATTAGAAATGGTAGAACTAATGAAGCAAATGTGATTGTTGTGTTGACTTTATCTTTAAGAGTTGCTTAAGTAGTCTCATGCTTTTTGTTATGTCATACTTAAATTATATAGTTATGCTAAGACCTTTGCTTACTGCCTAAGTTTTTTTGATACCTACATTACTTTATAATGGAATTGACTATCCAAAATTTTACTATTCTTAATAATTATGGTGAATATAGATTCTGGTGGTCCCATTGTATAAGCCTTTGGTTTTTAATATTTAGATATACCATTTTCTGTGAAAAACATTTCTCTAAGATTTGTGTTATTTTTCTTTTCAATTGTAATCGAAAAATGCTATCCTTCAAATGAAAGCTTCTTTTTGACTGCATAAGTTATACCTTCTTTATTATTTTCTAGCAATCAATATCTCTTTACTTTCCACACATCTTTTTTAAACAAAACAAAAACAAAAAGAATGTATGGTAGCTGTGTAAAGTTGCCTGAAGACTTTTTTAAGGAAGAGGAAGTAAATCAGCAGTTACTTCCTTTTGTGATTTGTTGTTCATCAAATGATAAGTTGCTTCTTTGAGAGAAAGGAAGCAGTTTTTGCTACTAAATTTTTTCTCAAGATCCTTAGAATGGAAGAAAGAAATTAGCCTAATAACTTGGCAGTATGGAAAAGGACACATTTACTATTTTTCTGCTTTGTGTTTGACTTCTGAGAAAGCTAAAAAAGTAGATATTTAAGATGAAAATCTGAGTCAGTATTAGATGTTGTAATGATTCAATGTAATTTAGCTTAAAATTAGTATTCCTATTCTATATTTTTTTTAAAATGTAGAAGCCATCAACTGTGTTATTCTCTTAATTTTGAAGTTTAATGAACTTTAAGTACCTGTTAGAAACATAAAAGGTAGATTGAACTGAAAAATATTATTTAAATGAATTACAGGCTCAGACAGACAATAATGCATCATGTTCTCTCTCATATATGGACCTTAGCTTTTAATTTGTATGTATGTCTATTTATGTGGGAATGAGTGTAGGTAGAGGCCAGAAAATTAGAAATAAACCTGTGACAGGAGGAAAAGACTTTAAGGGAAGTGGGTGGGGAAGGCCGCAGAGCGCATGTTTCATGAAGATGGAAGGGCAGCGTTTGAGTGGAAAAGAATTGATCAGGGGTGAGGGAGGGGGTCACAAAGGATGAGATGTACTAACGATAATCCATTAGGGCTCCTGCTCCTTTAGTGTCCCTCATGTAATCATAATTATTGTAAGCAGCTGATGATATATCAGTTTAAACAAATAGCCTGCTGATAATATTACCCATTTTTTTGTATTTTGTTACTCAGTACCTTCAAACTATCCTTTTTAAAAAACAGTTTCGAGGAAACGTTAAGAGGTTAAAGTAATACTGTTTCATTTTAAGACCTTTTAGAGAATATTCTCTAGTCTCTTTTAATAATAGACATTTTAATGTAATTGACAAATGTTTTGTTACATAAAAGTACTTTTATTTTATGCCTTTTCTGATTAACTAGGTAAGGCCTAACAAATACAGCAACAAAAATTACTTTGAAAATGCTTAATACTGGATGATGTAGAAATATGTTTATTTATTAAATAAACTAATATGAAGGAAATAGCTAAATCTTGGAAAGCATGAGAGTTACGTGAAGAGTGAATAGAATAAAAATAGTTAATATTTCAATCTACTAGCTAAATTTTGAATCCACTGCTTTAATATTTTGGACTTTCATGTTTCCTGTAATGCAGATGGCTTTACTTGATAAAGTTACAACAGTCATGTCAGCATTAAAAGTATAGTTCATATTGTGCTTTTATTAAACATATGAGAAGCAACCAGATTTTGAGTTTATAGAGCATAAGATTGATTTTTAAAATAACTTTTTAATGCTATTTAACATTTGTTTTGAACAAAACATTTAATTTTTTATAAAAATTAATGTTCACTGAATTTTATTTTAATTTTTTAATAAACTGCTTGAGAGGTACCAGACACAAGATAGTTATTTGCATAATGTAATATTTTTAGTGGTTCAGCTAGACCAGTTGACCACTTAAAAACCATTTAGACTTAAAAGACTTTTAAGCAAATATTTGTCAGCGCTCTCTCTTTCTCTCTCTGTTAGTATTTTATTTGCTTTGAGAATTTGTTGTAGCATACTGGAGTTTGATTAGGAAAAAAACCTGTCTTGTCTCTACTACTAAACTATAGGACCTGTAAAGTCAGGGTCTATATCAGGTTCATTTCTGTATAGATTTAAGAGCATGTATGGAAATAGTGCCTCCCACTGATTTTTACCCATTATCTTTATCTGTAAATAGTTGTTTCTTCACATTGGGGAAGAACAAACAAAATTATATTTACCTTTGTTGTTTTTGCCATTTAGGCATGTTGTAAGCATTGAACCGGAAAGCTGTACATTGTTTTGATTATCTGATATTGGTTGGGAACAACACAGATAATCTGAGACAGCAAAAATAGCCAAAATAATATTAATATCCATTTATTTATCCAGTGAATAATTAGTATCTACTGTGTTACTGTGCAAAATATTCTGATGAATACAAAGATGAGTCTGGTATAGACACTGAGTTATATTATAGGTCCTGTAGTTTAATAGAAGAGACAAGATAGTGGCAAACGAGCGATCTAGAGGTTTGGGAGAGAAAAGGCACTAGGGGACAGTACACTCTACTAATTCTGTTTCTAAAAAGGAAAGTTTTTCTCAGATTTTGTTCCTCAGATTTTTAGTATCCATTTGGTGAGGAAGGTTGTGTATAGAATTATGTTGATTTATTTTTTTACATTAGCATTGAAAGGTTTCATGCTTGTTAATCCAATTGCAGTGATACAGTGGAAATTTGCTTATTATGGATTGAGATAATCGTGTTTCTCAGTTTAGGATTTGCAACAGATTTGATTGATGTTTAAGAGGACTTTTTCTTAGGTTCTTGTTGCTTAAATTTGATAAGCAAAGTTTTAATATCATATTTTAAATTATTTCTCCTGGAACAACATTCAGATTGAAGGCTGGGAAGTAAGTGTCCCAGAGGTATATGAGTAGCAAGGGATCTATTTTGGGATTGATTTTTGTTTTTTTTTTAGGAAATGATTCATTTTATACCTATCTCCTTTACAGAGTAGTCAAGGCCTTTGTATAACTGATTGCTTTTTGAGTCTCATTTTTATTTTCTATCTATAGTTTTGCAGTGAATTAACAGTTTAATTAAGTTAATTAAACCTCCATTGTTTTGTGGTGTATGTATGTTTCATAAATTGAGAAACTTGTAAATAATTCAGTTTGTAAAGACTTTTCTTTTCACATTGTATGTGTTGAATATGTTAGATTTAAGAATTTCTTCCAAATCCCAAAATTGCAGAGTTTTGGGGAAAAATATTGGAAAAATGCTTTCCCTTTTTTTTCTCCAAAAAAAATATTTTTGAGGAAAAATTGATCCTTCCCTTATCAATCAAATAGAAGTGACCAAAGTAAGATTTAGCTTTTGAATCTGTATAGTTTCTTAAATCTGTTCAAGATTTTAGAATGGGAGTTTCTTGAGAAACTGTGATTCCTATGTGGGGCAAGATACTATTTTGATCTGGGAGTAGAAGTTAGGATGACATTGTCTGGCCACATCCTATGTGGAATAATTTTGGTGCCTCTGTATTCTTATTTCCTTATAGTATTTTGTATGTTATATATTTTATTCTAGGTAGGTCATGCATCATCTTGTCTTTAAATAAAAATATACATAAAATTGATTTGACTGACAAATAGTAAATGAAAAACAAAAATGTAATGTTGCCATGTTTTCCTTTATCATTTTTTAAATCTCTGAGCAATTGCAAGCATTTATAATTTCCTCTGAGCAGAAATTCTCTGGAACACTAAGCT
This sequence comes from Typhlomys cinereus, assembly GCA_023101885.1. Lineage (NCBI taxonomy): Eukaryota > Metazoa > Chordata > Mammalia > Rodentia > Platacanthomyidae > Typhlomys > Typhlomys cinereus. The sequence continues at coordinate 145,938 of JALPQD010000462.1, forward strand.
GCTGCTAAGACTCAAGCTTAAAAAGGAATCTCAAAGATACATCATTGCTTGACTGCAAGCATTTTTAAGAAGTCACTGCTGATAATGAACACAGCCTTTAATGGCAGTTTTTCCTCTTCTTTTAAGATATGTGACAGAGTGTCATTAAGGTTTTAGAAATGAATGCTCCTGAGGAAAGGAGGATCACTAGGACTACAATGATGCCCAGTATGTGGCCGTGGGGTTCTCAGTTGGGTTCTTTTTAGGTTTTTAATCAGGTTGCAGAAGGGGGATGGACAGGAAGTGAATGGGAATAGACAAGAGCTTTGGGACACCTGTACACCAGAGTATTTTACTTTTTCATTGATGCAGATATTGAATTTATATGGGAAACCAAATTCTAAATATATTGAGATACAGTATAAACATATAGATCTGACTGTTTACATTTGTCAACACATTATTTTTGAAGTTAAGTAAACTGTTTGGATACATTAACAGAAATTTCATTTAAATTGTAATTTCACTTCTGTTCTGAGGACATTGTTTTAACCTATTGTTCTTTACTGTGGTGACAGTAATTGCCCTTGATGTATTCTGCAGGTCAATCAGATTGTATCACAAAAAAAGACAAATAATAAATGTGTGCCAGAATCAGCTCTTTCTCAGGCTAGCAACAGAAAAGCATGTGTATGTACATCTGTATGAATGTATGCATATTTGCATCAGACACATCTAAAAGTCATTGTATCATGTATAATGCAGGGCTCTTTTCAGTGGGGAAGATGGTAGAAAGAGGTTATTTTAAAATATTCAAAAATATTTTTTCAGCATCAATTGCCTATCTTTTCAATATCTTCTTAAACACTTGTATTAATAACATTTACCATCTGTGAGGTTCTTTTTTTAAAAAACAGTGCATGTATAATGCTTGAGAAGTTATTTTTCCTGTTCAATAAGTCATAGCAGCCTTTCTGAACAGATGTTTTCTTTCCTGTGAATTCCTGTAGTACTAAATTTTACAAAAATGTGACATCTATTTCTTTATTCTTTTCAGTTTAAATCAGAAAGAAATTACTACATGGGGGTGAATATGTAGCTTAATGGTAAAATGCTTGCTTCTTATGCATGAAGTCCTGGGTTCAACCTACAGCCCACCACCCCCACATACACTGTCCCACTTCCAAATAAAAAGAATGGAGAAAGTGCTAGAATGTTTCAATGATGTTTTCCTATGAGAATCTCTGTAAAATGATAATTCTATATGTAATAGTACTTGGGATTTTTTGTTTTACACTAAAGCTGATTTTTTAAAAAGGGTAGTTTTTCTTTGCTTTTTTTCTTAGCTACTTAGGTTTCATCGGAAAAATCATAAATCATCTTCATATGTTAAATATGAAAAAATTATTCGGCACTTTAGATGATATCAGAGCTTTGTGTAACTCAGTAGTAGCTTAGTGCCTATATATTACTTCTCAGTATACTTGCTGGTAGTCCAGTGCTACCTAGAGTCTTTAGTTTGTTATTGTGTATCCTACCTAAAATGAAAGCTCACAAGCACTTTTCTCATTTTTGAAAGAAGAATCAATACCAGTAGTTTTCTAATCTAGGATTAAATTAAAGCAGACTAATAATTGATACAGTGTTAGAAAAGTTTGAGAATTATTTTCCTGAGGAGATCTAAAGAAAGATTTCCAAATATCTTCACAAGATTCATTAACCTGTCTTGAATTATGTAGAAAATATTATATAGGAATTTGAGATCAGAACTTCGTTCTGCTTGCTTTTACTTTTTTTTCAGATGAGCCATAGCAAGTGTTATTCTCATGATATCTTTTCAGGAGTATATGTGATTTATTACTGATAAAACTATTCTTGAATCTATCTGTGGTAGTATTTGGATTTTCTGTTGTAAAGGTGCTACTGCCACCCTTCGATGTTGTTCTCTTTGGAAGGAAGTTACTTGTACAGCTCAAAATTAAGAACTATGATATCATGTTCTATCATTTTTTCTTCTTTTTTTTTTTGTGTGTGTGTGTGTGTGTGTGTGTGTGTTACATACATAAATGTATGCATAGCTTCAGTGACTGGTTCTACCTTATCTATTGAGACAGGGTCTATAATCAAACCCAGAGTTCCCTGAGCAATCAAGCTAGTTTGATCTGGGGATTCCCAGTCTCTTGCTTTCTGAGGCTGGATTTACAGGTGAGCCACCATGTCCACCTGACATTTATGTGCTGTATTAAGATCATCTTACTTGATCCTCAAGTTCTTTTATCTGGAGTTATCTCTCCAGTTTTGTTGTACCTTCTTAAGGGTGGAGTAGCTATAAGAATTTGAAATTCTTCTGCATTGCTGATTTCTCTATTCAGTCACAGCTACATGGTTATTTATTCTTTGTGTTATAACCCAGTAATAGTGTATTGTCTTGTTTAAAATGTCCTGACATTGATCTTTGGGAGTACTCTGAGTTGGCTTCTGTGTTTCTCTGATATATCCACACCATTTTTCCACACTTGATCTTAGCCAAAAGGCCGAGAAGCGATCATTTTTCCATTATTTCCTCTTTGTGATTTGCTGATATGCTGGATTACTGGCAAGCGCCACTATACCTGACATTATAATAGTTAATAAATTCCCAGTAGATTCCAAGTTAGTTAAACATTTTTAGATTTTATTGAAGTATAAAAATTATTTTAGATACCTGTAATATGTTGTGTTTGATTTTGGAAAAAAAATTGTGATTTTAAGACAGTCAGTGCTTAATATTCTGTGGCTCCACATTTTGGATGTTATAATCATTTCTGACATTGAAAGAAATATAAAAGATGACATCTGCGTAATTTACTTAGTAGTAACCAAATCAACCACGTTGGTTTTTATTAGTTTACAATAACAATATTTTTACTAAAGTTTGTTTTTTGGTGGGTTTGGTGGTTTGGAGGATTGATGGAGGGCTTCATGTATGCTAACTAAGGCAAGCACCCTATCATTAAGCTACATACCCAGTATTTTTTAAAAATGTTTACATTTACTTAATTTAGTTTGTGTGTGGATGTGTGCATGAATACGGGTGTGCATGTGCCACCACATGCAGGTGGAAGTCAGAGGGCAGCCCTCAGAAGTTGGTTCTCTTCTACTTTGTGGGATCCAGGGGTTAAACTCACGTCATCAGACTAGAATGATAAACACTTGCTTTTGAATGATGTAGTCAGTTTCATTATTAAATGTATTCTAATAAATGGTTTTGTGTTCTCATTCTTCCTTTAACACAGCTCTTTTTTCTGTAAATACTTATAAATTCAAGGTCAGTGATTAGATAATTCATGTCTTAATCAAGAACTATCACTCTATAAATTGGCTGTTGGTATATCTGAGAATTCAACCATATAGAAGTCTTTAATTTTAAGTTCTTGGTATCCAATGATAGCTCTGTATTCTTTACCAAATTTCACAATCTTACCAATTTCAATTATCTAAAATACAGTCTTGTATATATCTTGTGAGCTGGTGGTTATTAAGAGTTGAATTCAGAGAATATTTAATTTTGCCATTGCCTCTAATGGTTAATTGCCCCATCAGTTCACAAATATTTATTGAGTGCATTTCTTCGCTAGGCACTTTTGTTAAAGGAAAGTGAGTAGGAATAGAATTCTTGACCTGTGAAGAATATCGCCATCCATTTGCTATTTTAGAGTCTATAGCAAAGTGGCTTCAACTTTCTATTGACAGTGTGACCTTATTAGTTCAAGCGTATTAACTGTTTCCTGAAGATTTGTAAAAATCTTTCTATACTGGGATGAGATAGGTTTCATTCTTAGATCCTTTGATGGATTGTTTTGTACCATGATGTACTTGTTCCTTCTTTTGTGTCCTCTTCCTTCCCCCTAATTTTTTTTCTGAGTATTCATTTGAATTAAATATCTTTTTTGATTGCTTCTCAGCCTTTTGGCTAAGATCAAGTGTAAATATCTCTATTGATTTAATCTGTTTTTGTAAGTTTTCTCTAAGTATATATATGTTAACATTAGCATATATGTGAACTACAGGGTCTTGCTGTGTAGTCCAGGCTGGACTTTTAAACTAATGGTCCTTCTGCTTCCTAAGTACTAGAATTAACAAATTTGTATGACCATGCTTAGCTTAACTACATTGTGTGTGTGCACATGTGTGCATGTACTCATACTTGTACATGTACATGTGCAAACGTGCACATATGGAAATCAGTGGGTAACCTTTGGCATCATTCCTCAGTGGCTATAACGTTTTTTTCAGACAGGGTGTCTCACTGGCTTGTAAATAATCAAGTAGACTAACCTAGCTAATCAGTGAGCCTTAGAGGTCTGCCTATTTCTGCTTCTTTACACCGGCATTGCAAGTGTAGGCTTCCATGTCATGCTGCTGCTGCTTCTTCATCTTCCTTCTCCCCACCTCGTTTCCCCCTCCCCTTCCCTCCCCTCCCTTCCACTCTTCTTTCATTTAGTTTCTGAGGATCCAGCTCATGTCCTTGTTTTCAAGCACTTTGCTGACTGAACTGTCTACTCTAACTTCTTAACTACTTACTTTTTAGGTCAAATTTTCTTTGTGTTTTCCTACCATAACAGTATATATAATTATAATATACTGAATTTAAAAACAGATGCAAGAACTCATTTATTAGGCCAGTTATTAGAATTTTATAAAATGTAAAATATTGCCATCCTTAATAGTAAAGATTATTTTGAGAACTATATTCTCAAAATTTATGGTAAATGAACTGAGTATTAAATTACTTAATTTTAATTTTATGGAAAATACTTGTAAATTGACATAAAAACAACTTTGGGGTGTTCATTTTTTACATTTTTATTTGTGTTATGACATGACACATGGAAACCAGAGGACAACTTTTAAGAGATGATTCTTCCAATATATGGGTTCTAGGATTGAACTCAGGTTGTCAGACTTGACAGCAAGTACCTTTCCCTCTGAGCCATTTCATTGGCTCTCATTTAGTTATTTCTTATTTATTTACTTTTAGACAGTGTTTCCTTATATAAGTCACAGTGACCTTGGATTCCCAATCGTCCTGGAGTTACAGATACACACTATCTAGCATGCTCAGTAATGAGTAAGAATAAAGGGTTCTAAGGTTAAAAAATCTGAAATTTAATCATCTAATAAAATCATGTAGGAACCCAGATGTAGGGTATTTGACTGCAACAATGATTACAGTACACTAGTTGAGGCTTATTTAAACTTTTTTGTGTTTAGAGAAGAGAGAGCATTTTGTTTTTATTGTTAAATGGAATAAAAAAGGTTTCATGATGGTAGAGAATATTAAATTTACTTGAGAAGTTACAGAACTGCTGGAGGTAAAGACAGTAGGGAGAGAGAGAGGGATATTTAAGATAGGGAGAATTGAATGGACAGTTCAGGGGGAAAAAAGCACAGTTCTTAAATTTTTCCAAAATAATTGAGAAAGAGATAACACTTCTCAGTCATTTTATGGGGCCAGTATTAACACTTATATCAAGGAAATTATAAAAAAACAAAATTTCATGTTAAAACACTAGTAAATGTAGGTGCAGAAGTAAGTCTTCAACAGAATACAGGCAAACCAAATTCAATTAGCACATTACCAATACGTACTTGCCTATCAAGTGGGATTTATGCTTGGGACTCAGGAATAGTTCACAAATCAGTTAATGAGTTCTGTTGCATTAATATAATAAGGGATAAAAATCACTTTTTTTTTGAGACAAGGTGTTGTATGTTACTAACAGATCTTGAACTTACCAACCTCCTGGTTCAGCCTCTCAAATCCTGGGATTACATGTGAATTTCACTATATCTGGCTTAAAATCATATCTTAATAGATGCAGGAGGAACACAAAACATACTGTTTTTTGGCTAAAAGCCAAGCAAATGAAGTATAGGAGAAATATTTTAAGCATAACAGAGCAAAATGTTTTAAGCATATGGTACCCTCAACATCTAATATGATATTTAATGTTGAAAACCAAAAACTTTCTCTGCAACAAGAGTAACAAGAACACCTAAGACTTCTTCTGTTCCACCAAGTACTGAAATCCTAGTGAAAGCAGTTTGATGAGGTGGAAAAAAGTGAATGATCACAAAATCGGAAGAAATAAAGTTATTTACAGATAATAACTTATTGGAAAACCTTTCAGTCTCCACCGTTGGAATAATTCAATTCAGTAAAGATGCAGAAATCATCATACAAAAATCAATTGTGGTTCTTCATAACTAGCAATGAACTATCGAAAAAAGAACTTAAGAAAAAGTTGCATTTAAAAGAGCATCAAGGCCCAAAGAGATGGCTCAGGGATTAAGCCTCTGTCTCACAAGCAGAAGGTCCTGAGTTTGGGTCCCCATCCCATGGAAAACTACCAGGCAAAACAGGATGACAGCCTGTACATCAGCTCCTGGAAGGCAGAGCTTGGGAAACTCCAGAGCAGGTTCCCAAAGTCACCCTTGAGCCTCTACAGACACACACAGTGCCCCTCTGTTACACACAAATACATACACAGACCAAAAAAAAAAAGGAAGACTTAATATAAATTTAGCCAAGCAAGCTCATTAACTTTTTTTAAAATTATGTGTGTGTGTGTGTGTGTGTGTGTGTGTATCAGAGGGCATTGTGTATCCCTGTGTGTGGAGGCCCAGGGGTGATTTCTGGAGTCATCCTGGACTGTTTCCACTTCCCTTTTGCTTTGCTCTGGGATTTCCTGGGTCTGCCCAGATCAGAAGTTCAGGCTGCCACCATTTCTTCATGACTCTTGTATGTGGTATCTGTGATCCAAACTCAGGTCCTTATGCTTTGGAGTCAGAGGCGTAACTTATTCCTGAGCCATCTCTCCAGCTCAAGTTCAATAACTTTGCATGGAAAATAAAATATCCGTGAAAGATATCAAAGTATATGTGTGTGAATAAAGATATCTTGCATTGATACAAAATATGTGGATTCATTGAAATCCCCATTAAAATTCCAATGACATTTTTCACAGAACTGGGAAAAGTCATAAAATTCATAGGGAACTACAGAAGACTTAAAATAGCTAAAGCAATCTGTAGAACAAACAAAGAAAATCATCACACTACCTGATTTTAAGGTATATCACAGTGTTGGAGGATCAGGACAGAATAGTACTTGCACAACAAGAGAGACAAAGGTCATTGGAATAGAGCGCCCAACAACAAATTGCATGTAAAAGCTCAGTTAATCTTTGTCATAGGGACCAAGAATATAAAATTGGGAAAGATTAATCTCCATAAATATATCGACAAAACTGTCGTCTTATACATAAAATATAACTCTAAGTTGATTAAAGATCCATATATAAAACCTGAAGTTTTAAGCATCAGAAGAAAACACAGGAGAAAAACTTCCTGACATTTGCACTGACAATGAATTTTTTGGATGTCACACCAGAAGTACAGGAAACAAACAAATATAAACACTTAAAGTTTTTGTACAGCAAAATAAACAAACAGAATTATCTTGGAGTAAAGAAAAATTATTTGTAAACCATGTATTTAATAGTGCACCCATGTACTAAATGTGTAAGTAATATTTAGACCTCTTAAAAAAAACCCTAAAAGCTTAATTAAAAAATGGGCAAATGACATATCAGAGGGGTAGCCTGAAGAGAGGTAACTTCATATACCTCAGAGGCTTGAGACCTCACAAGATAGAGTGAACTTGGGGATCCATAGAAGCATACAAGGGAAAGAGTGAGTGGAAGGGAGGGGGCAGGGAGAGAAGCTGGGATGAATATTCAATATCCTTGTAAAAGTAGAAAAAAGAGGTAAATAAAATGGGCAAATGATTCGAATAGATCTTTTTTTTCAAAGAAAATATACAGCTGGCTAAAATATAAATAAAGTATAGAAAGTATATAAAAAGGTGCTTGAATCACTAATATCAGAAAGCAAATCAAAAGCACCACAAGATATCACTTCCTATTATTCGTTTCCTTTTTATAATAAAGACAGATGATATCAAGGATTAATGAGAATGTACAGAAACAATAATGCTATTCGCTGTTGGTAACAGCCATTATGGAAAACAGATTGGAGGTTTCTTAGAAACCTAAATGACCCATCAGTCCATATATGGGTAACATCCAAAGGAGGTGAATCATAGTTTTGAAGAGATAGTTGCATGTCCTTGTTCTTTGACAGCTGTAGCATATCCTTGGAAAGCATGTTCTTCAGCTGGTTCAGTTACAAATGAACAGGTAAGTTTGAGAGTGTGCTACTCATGATTTTACAGTTTTTTTTTTTTGATTTTACAGTTTTGTATCTTTAATATTTTCCGTAAAACTGATCGAAAGTTTTGATCATTGAAGTCAACACTTGTATTTGTTGTGATGTTTTGAGGGTAGACAAATAGAAACCCAATTAAAATGCTCCAGAAAATGGATGCATACTCTTTATAGTTTCTTTCCCTCCTCCTAGGTCTTAAGGTATTAGGGGTATTAGTGCCTCAGTGTCTTAAGAAATTGATTTAAATACTTGGCACCAAGTTAAACAGGAACTTGTAGGAAGAACAAATATGATGAGGGAAGCAAATGCCTGGAGGAAAAAAAAAACAAAATAGATTGATTATATGTGATATATAAGAAGATTATTATTTTTTATTTTGTCTTATGTAGTGACCTATTCTTGGCTAATGTAGAAACAAATGTTTTCTGTTTCTGGGAATATTAATGTGTTAAAGAGATGTAAATTAAAATTCTCTTTAGAATCTTTTCTTAGAATAATTGTGTAAAAAATGTGGGAATGCAGGACAAGGAATAGTTATAGGTTTGCAAATGGTAGTAAAATGTGTTAAATTTGGCAAATTAAGGTTATTTTTCTTCTTGTGATGTATTATTTGTATTATAATACTCCATAGCCATTTTCAGTGATCTTTCTAACCTTGGAATAGCAGCCAATTCTAGGAATTAAAAGAATTAGGTTACTTTGCCTGGTGGCACAAAAATACATAAGGTATTAAAGTCATTGGCTTTTCGGTTTGAGGAATAGTAAAAAGTAAAGTTTAGGGATAAAAGGCAGTTTGCATGCAGTTCAATTTATTCATACTTTAACAGATATATTTTTCTATTTCTTTCTGATTGGCATAATCTTTTCAAACAGCTTTTCTATTGTCATTGTATTGACAGTTATTAAAATTCTAGAGGAACAGAATTTTAATAAAATTTTAGCATAAAGTCTAAATTCACGTTTCATCTACAAAAACTCAGTGCTATTGGCTATGAAACACATTTTAGTCTGTCTTTAGACTATTTAACAAATATTTAAAAGGTGTGATTATCTAACATAACTATATTATGAAACATTTTAGAGAGTTAATATAAAGTCTCAAGTAATACAGGAAACCACTTTGGAAATGGAAGAACTGATCATCTAAACTGTGTTATTTTGAATTGGGGATATGGCTTAGCAATTAAAGTGACTGGACTTTAACTGCAAATAACTTGGTTTTTATCTCCAGGTCCAATAGTTAGATGTGACAGCCCACCTATATAATCTTAGTGTCAGAAGGTGCAAACTAGAAACCCCCAGAGCAAGCTGGCTAGTCATACTAGCCTTGTTGGTGAGCCCTAGGTTTGATTAGAGACCCTGTCTCAAAAGAATAAGTGGAAGAGCGATCAAGGATGATGTTCAGTATTAACCTTGGGTATTTACATGCATGAGCATGTACACACACACACACACACACACACACACACACAGCTATGTCCCCAGTCCTAGATAAACTTTTTATGTAAAATTTTAAGCAGTTTAAAAAAGTTGTTGAAATTATTGGCACAAAGTCACTCATAGTACTTCTTATTAAATGTATGTAGAATATCTGATGATAATGTGTTAATATTTTTCTAATCCACCTAGCCTGACATCAGTAAATTTTGTTGGTCTTCTGAAAGGACCAGTTTTTGGTTTCATTGTTTTGTTTTGCTCTTTGCTTTGATCTTTATCTTTTTGCTGTTTATGGTAGGTTTTATTTGCTCTTTTTCCCCTTATCCTTTTAAAGTAAAACCTATGGCTTATGCTTTTGGATCCCAAAGAGAAAGGGGAATCCTTAGTATTATTTAGAATTAAACAAAGATTAAATTCAGTGTTGGTGGACTGATTACAATCAGGGAGCTACCTATTTTGCAAGTTCATTCACAGGTTTATGTCCAGGACACATTAATCTTTATAATCTTTTCAGGATTGTTAGGTAAATAAGATACTAACAGTTGTTTAGAACTCACTTTATAACCCAAGATGACCTTTAACTGTTGGCAGTTGTCCTGCCTCAGTCTGCTAGTGCTGGGGTTATAGGCATCAAGCACCACATCTGACTCTTCAGTTTACAAGTCTCTCCAGCAACATAACTTTGGTAACAAATCTCTAAGCTTGCAAAGGGATTTGTACTTTTTTTTTCTTTTTTCTGAACATTTTAAAGAAGTTAAGATTATTGCAATTTAGTGTATAGGAAATTTCATACTCTATGATAAATAAATAAAAATAGTAATTTTGAAAACATGCAAGGTAAATATCTAAATATATTTTTTAAATGTCTTAAAAAGCTTGATTGGGAAGTATTTTGAAAAGATTTATAAACATAACTGGTTAGAAAAGTGTGACGAGAGGGATGAAAAAGAAAAGAATTCAAGCAATTACTTTGTACACATATAGACACATAGCACATTCAACTAAAAAACAAAATCTATCATGCCATGAAACTGATTTCCAGAATGTAGTATCCATGTGTCGGTAAGATGGCTATGAACAGTGTAGGAGGGTCTAGATGGTATCTTGGCTTTTGGCTCCCTAACTCAAATAATTCAGTTTGTCTTCTGCCTAGGTATTTCTTTGGTTACCCATGGCTCCTCAAGATTTAGTGTGGAGCATGTCATCAAAAAAAAACTGCAAATCACAAGTGTCCAAGGGTACCTTTTGCACTGTGTCTTCTTTTTTTATAGTTAGTAAAGTAGCTGGTCCTGTTCAGTTCTGAGGACCTGCTGAATATGAACTCTTGTGCAGAAGGGGCTCTGATTTGTTCTCAAATAAGCCCTGGTTCTTGTCCACTTGGGAAACCACCACCACCAGGAAAGGGAAATTCTCGTTTAATGTTGGGACTGGGTATTGGGCTGGGCTCTACTAAGCAGTCTCAAGCTCATGAGGAGAGCCAGTTTGTCAGTTTCCAAACATGAGAATTTTCAGCATTAACTTGATTGAATAGCCATTGTTTCTTTACTCTTTTTTTAATCCCTCTACACATGAGACTGAAATTAGATGTATATTAATTATATTAATTGAATTATCTATAGCTTATTGATTTTTTTTCTGTTTCTTGTTGCAGTGTCATTTTCTTCTACGATCTATTATTAATATCATGTATTTTTATTTTCTAATTCTTTGATTAAAATCCAGACACTAATAATTTTAGCTTGTTTGGTGCTTTCTTGACTTTTGTTTCAAGATAAAATCAAATTGCTGAGCAAGTATTTGATCCCTTTGGGTCCTGCTTTTAAATGTGCACAGAGGAATGTTTGGGAATAATTCTTTTCTATTCCGAAGGCAAGATCTTGCAGCCTGACTAGTGGGGGGAGGCAGTTCTCCTCAGTCTCAAATGGTTTTTTTTACACTTGTACTAAATGAATATTCAGTGGGAGTATTCAGAACTCCATGGGATTGTTTCTCTGTATACCTCTCTTTCCTAATTATTAGAATATACTTACTTGTTTTGATTTCCTTGGATTTTCACATCTTTCTGCTAAGCTTCAGGAGTTTTTAAATAGTTGAGACCTAGTCCAGCATTTAATCTCTGAAGTTCCTTGGGGCCTTGATAGGACATCTGTAGCTGTTTCTTAGGGATTTTTGTCCCCTGTTGCCTGGTGTCCAGTGTTACATGCTCTATTTTATTCCTTTTCTTTTCTCTCCTGTCGCTTCTCCATTTCCATTCATGAGAAACTTCATCCTTGTAAATTTATTTTAGCAAAGCAGAAGTTCAATGAACATTCATGATTTAAGTATAAAAATTATTGCGGTTTAGTTTTTGTTCTTTGGAACACAATTGTTTTTTCTATATTTCTAGAGGTGTATGTGTTTTTTGCCAAAAAGCTTTATTTTAAAACTGCTTATTGGAATAATGGGAATTCAGTATATGTTCTAATCACTCGTTATATTTTGCCATAATCAGTATGGTCTCCATGATGCCTAGAAGAATAAAATGATATAAACAAAGCAATCAATATATAGTCAAGGAATAGTTTAATTTTAAAGAGCCAAGAACTTTCCCTGAAATAACATTCTCTTTTTGTGCATTGTATCTATCCATTCTTTGAACTTTGCAAAGCATTTTGGATAGTTGTAATTGATACATTAAATAAATGAACCAGAAGACCCAATTTTAAGTTCTGTTCAACAGACAGAAAAGGATCACAGTTATGATACTGCCTATAGTGTACTTAAACATTTCTGGGTCTACTAGAATTTAAATTGTATCTCTTTGAGATTTAGTATCAATTCAAGGAAAACCATTGATGTCAGGAAGCCAGATATTTGTTGATTGCGATACTGTCACTCTTGTCATAAGCACTTTCTAAAAACTGGCTGATACTTTTACTAAAATGGGATCATACATTTCCCTAAAGGTCGTATTTGTTAGGGCTCAATTGTTAACCCTGATCTCAAGCTTCTTTTGCCAGCTAGATGCCTACCACCTCCTGTGACTTAGATCAGTAGTACTTCTCAGAATTCTTCCACTGAATGCCCCTTTTTGCTGAGAAATTTTGCATAAATCTGGATATGTAAGTATTTATGATAGATACACAACCAAACCACTTACTAGAAACAAATTATATATTTCCTTTAAGACAATTCTCTGGCATACATATAATTTTGCCATTAATTAAAGAGGAAAATACATTTTCATACCAGAGATATATTTGTTTAATTTTATAAAATGAAGTAAATCTTAGTTGACTATTTTATACTGGAAGATGTATTGTCAGTGTTTTTTAAAGATATTTTGATTTTATAATCAATGCTAAAAATGCTGTTTTGCACAAATACAGCTTAGTACCAAGTGGTAGAAGTATGTTTAAGGCTGTCTCATAAATTGTTGGAAATTCTGTCCTAATCTCAAACCAGAGTTCATTTAATAAGTTTTTAAAAATGAAACTCAAACAACAATTTTTAAAATCAAGCATAACAGTACAATCTACAGATGTATTAATTTGATACATGCTGAGGAATGACAGTAGGAAGATATTACAAATCTTTGTTATACATAATGAAACCTTTGTATTTCTGAAAGAGCAGAAAATGTTTGCACAGTACAAATAATGCAACTCATAAGGTTTGATAGTCTGGAATCTGAACCAAGATGTTTGAGGCAACTTTCATTGGTGTTCTATGGTGTGATGACTTGCGTGATTAAAGTATGTGTGTGGTATATTCAGAATCAAGATTACAGTAAAGTCACGTGTAGATGGGTGTTCCCCTATCATCTTGGATTCGTTATGCATTTCATTATGAATTAATTTTTGATCATTACATGTTTCAAAACCTTTTATGGTGCTAACATTTTTGTGAGGCTCCTCTCCCCCACATTCAGTTACATTGGGTTGCAGCCCATAGTTTAAGAAGATGTGATCTAAATCACATCATTCAATCACATATTCAAATTTAATAGATTCCCCCTGGTAATTCATCATTGCTGGTTCAAAAATTTAATAATCTTTATAAGTTGGCTATTTTATTAAAGTTTAATGGCTTTTGTGACATGGGTTTTGTGGTTTATGTAATAGCGTTACTTTGAACATTAAATAGACCTTAAAGAAAATTTTGAAATTATTGCTCTATTGCTTTTCAAAAAAAAAATTTGAACATGTAGGGTATAGAACAGAAGTTATTGTGATACCTGAAGCTATTTTTCTATTCTTCCTAGTGCTATTCTTAGCTTTTCCTTTCTTATTGCTTCTTTTTTTTTAATTTTATTTATTGTGTGTGCATGTGTGCATCTGTATGTTATGTATATCACAGGGCACTGTGTTTCCCTGTGGAGGATCATCCTGGACGGTTTCTATCTCCTTGCTTTGCTCTGGAATTTCCCAGGCTCTGCCCACCTGGCGTTTTTGTGTGGGACCTGGGATCTGAACTCAGAACCTTCTGATTATGAGACCGAGTCTTAACCCCTGAGCCATCTCTCCAGCCCTCTTACTGCTTTATAGCTTACTTCCTTTATGTTGCTTTCTGTCTCAGCCTTACCTGTTTGCGTTTTAGTTTCTTACCTTGTTGCTGCAATAAGTACCTGACCCAAACATCTTAAAGGAACAGAGGGTTTTGTTCAACTCATAACTCCAGGTTGCAATTCATTGTGGCTTGAGGGAAAGGAAATTGCCATACGTAATCACCAAGAGCAGAGGGACAGGCCCAGTCTGTGCTTGTGTGCCTGCCTGCATAGTCCCACTATAAGTAGTCTCCTGACTATTAGCAGCTAGCGTACTGCCTACTATTAATTCACACCATTAAAGTGGTATTTGATCTTTGTTACTAAATTTCTCTTATTAAATTTCTAATTGTCACACAATGGTATAATAACATCTTCCCAGGTGAAATGATGGAAATAAGAATTTTTCAGGAAATAATTTTGACCCAGAAATCTACCTGGAGCCTTTATACAAGCTAGGGAATTATGCCACTGAGCTAACCCACCAGTTGAGGATGTTGTTTTTAATTAAATTCTTTCTTTTGAGATAATTGTAGTTTCAGATGCTGTCTTGATGATTAGATTTTCTTGATAGAGAAGAAGGGAGAAGGGAGAAGAAAAGAGAAAGAGGTTTATTGATTAATTACAGAACTGGCTCATACTATTATGTCAGCTGAGAAGTTCCACAGTAAATCACCCAAAGGCTGCAGACCCTGGGTTGCAGGTAGTAAGAGTCAATCTAAGTACAAAGGCTGTAGAACCAGTTTAATCCTCATTTTGAAGTCAAGTTTCAAGTGCCTAGGAGGAGGCCACCGGTTTAAGCTTGAGTTCAAAGGCCAAAAAGCCTGGGATGTCCAAAGCAAAAGATAAACCTCGTTATGGTCAGATGCCAGTTCAACTTCTGTGTTTGTTTTTTTGTTGTTGTTGTTGTTTTTCCCATCTTGTTTGGCAGTGCCCACTGAAACAGCACTGAGAGTCACATGTTAACCCTCTATGGAAACTTTATATATACACCAAAATAATGCTTTTCCAAATTTGTAGATATTTATTCATCCAGTCAGCACTGAAAATTTGCTATCATTTAGACATTCTTTTAAAGAATTTATTTTTTGTGTGTGTGTGTGTGTGTGTATGCGTGTGTGTGTGTGTGTGTGTGTGTGTGTGTGTGTGTGTGTATGGATCAGAAGGCACTGTGTGTTCCTGTGGAGCACCAAGGGTGATTTCAAGAACCATCTTGAATTGCTTCTGCCTCCTTTTTACTTTGCTCTGGGATTTCCCAGGCTTTGCAAACCAGGGCTGGAAATGTAAACCACTGCCATTTCCACCTGATGTTTTTACATGGGACCTGGGATCTGAATTCAGGACTTTCTGCTTACAAGACAGATTCTTACCCCTGAGCCATCTCTCCAGCCCCACCTGGCATTTTTAAAGTAATAATAATATCAAAGAATATTGATACTGGTATAAGTTGGACCTGCTTCTGATAAGATTTCAATGTTGATCTTTCATTTTTTTTTCTGTGACCATTTTTAACCTCTAATCTTCATTTACACAATTTTGAATGTTACATAGGTGGAAAATGTATGAAACTTTTTAGGATTGGTCGTCAACATTACCTGGAGATTCATCCAAATTGTGTGTTTTAAATCGTGTGTGTTTATTTATTTCTTTTGACTGTTAAGTTGTATCTTCTATCATGCATGAATACGGTTTGTGACCGTGTAATTGTTGTAAGACAGTGGATTGTTTCCAGTTTTTGTCTATTACAAGTAAAGGTGATATAAATATTCATATGTGACTCTATATGTGATATGAGTCTTTACTGTTGTAGTGTAAATATTCAGGGTATAGAAACTTCATTGTCTGGTATTTTGATGTTTTCTAAAGAAATGCTTTTTCTAGAGTAATTATACTATATATTTTTGTCAATACTGTATGAGTTCAGTTATTAATTGTACATCTGTTGCAGAATACTGTGCAAATCTGAAATATTTATATAGTATTTTTAGTAATACAAGAAAATTGGTATGGTAGGTAGAAAAGTAAATTTCTTTTTTCTTTTTAATTTTTTTTAAATTTACTCAAGTGTGTGTGTGTGTGTGTGTGTGTGTGTGTGTGTGTGTGTGTAGAACCACAGATGAATTCGGGAGCCATCATGGGCCACCTGTACCTCCTTGTTTACTCTGCCCTGGATTCAGGCTCCGCCCTACCAGGATACCAGGACCAGAAATGCAGGCTGCCCCCGCTTCTGCCTGGCATCTATACGTGGGGTCTAGAATCCGACCTCAGGACTTTCCGCCTGCAAGGCAGAGGCTTAACCCCTGAGTCACTTCTCCAGCCCCGAAAAGTAAATTTCTAAAACACTATTTTCTCAAGTTACAAATGTACCGAAAATAGAGATGTGGTTCCTTATTGATGATTTGAATAGACATTATACATGACAAGTTTATGTTGAAGGATGTGAACTTTAGCTTTATTCTCATTTGATTTGTAGCAACTAATGGTCCTCTTGGAAAAAAAAAAAATGGAGAGAAGTAATATATTCTTCCCCAAGTGATCCTTGTTTATTGACACTTTTGAAGGTTTTCGAGATAGTCACTGTCTAGGAAAATAAGTTCCTTTTACCAAGTGTTTTATTGTGTGCAGGTACTTTATAAAAGTTAATACAACATCCTTAAAAATAACCTGATCATGGGTTTGTTTGTTTGTTTGTTTTTTTGCTGAACATAGCCAAGGTATCTGAACCAGCCTGGTTTTCTGCAATTTTGTAAATGCTCTCTTTCTTTAGTGTTATCTTCTTTCCTTCATCATGTAAAAACATGTATATAAGACCTGTCTCACTTGGATCTGCATCTCCAAATTAATGACTTGTTTATTTTTCTATTCTGGCAGCTTTAGATTTCATTTCCTGTGGTTTTAACAGCTCTTGCTTCTCACTTATTCATCTTTTCCCTCAGAAGGTTTTCTCATTTTACTGTCTGTGTGGCCATCCCACACATAACTATTTTAATACTTCATTATAGCAGAATTATCTGCCTTCCTGAGCACATGTGATCTGTTTTGACTTTTTCTCAGGTAATAGTAGTTAATATTAAATAAATTTAAAATGTATTTTCTTAGTTTTTATGAGGTGGGGAAAATTGGAGGTTTCATGTGGTCACAGAAAACAAAGGAAATAAGTCAACATTAGAAATACTTGTGTGCTTCTTTAAAAATAATACTAGTGCTCAAGTCTCACCCCAAGAATTCTGATTAAATTGAGGCCCAGCTTTCTTCTTCTTTCTTTACATTCTATTTATTGCATATATGCCTGCCAGCCGGCCAGGCATAGTGCACATGGGGAGATCAGGAGGTCAGAGGACAGTTTAGTGAATACTAATCTCTCCTTCCATCTGGGGGTTGAATTTAGGTCATCAAGTGCTTGGCAACAAACACTTACTTGTATCAAGCCATTTTAAAGTATCTCAGAATTTTAGTGGCCATTAAAAATTGTGACCCTTTATTTTGAACTAAACTTTGAAAAAACAGAGCCAAATCAAAAATAGGTATAGTAACTCCTGTAAAAGACTCCTCTTTACAAGCAGTATGGGGAGCATAGTACATTATTGTTTTTCAACTCCTCTTGCCCCATTCATATATACATACAGAGACCAACTGTTAATATTATTGTCCTTCACCATAAAGAAAAGTATAAAGAATGTTTGTGGGATCTCTGCATGTGTGTATGTGTATTCATATGTGTTTAGGCATACCTCCATATCTTGCTACACATGGATATATATGTGCATGTGGTTGTGCAAGGTTGATAATGAGAATCATTTTGTTCACTCTTCCATGTCATTCTTTTCAGCCATGGAATCTAATAAAACCTAGATCTTGCTGATAAAACTAATCTGGCTAGTCAGATTGCTCTGGATATCTCCATTCAATACCTTTTTTTGATGTTAGAATTACAGGTGTGAGAGCCTTACACCCAACTATCTTTTACATGGATCTGGGAATTCAGACTCTGGTCCTTTTGTTTTTGTGGCAAGTACTTTTAACTTAACTATCTCCTCCAAATATAGAAGTTATGTACTTTAGAAAAATAAAAATGTTCCATGCAAGAAGGTGTATACTTAGCAGTTCAGGCACTCTGGAGCTCATAGCATTGAACTAGCTAACTGGCATAATAAGATACTCTTTCAAAAACAGAAAATTATATAATGGAGTTTTTGTGAAGGCTTAGGTTAAGTTAGAAGATAAGACAGGAATATCCAGATTAGTGTAATTAATTACGTTGATAGACAAGATGTGAGAGTATCACTGAAATCTTTTCTCCTAAACCTGTAGCCCTGTTCCTGGCATGAAAAAACAAACAAACAAACAAACAAACAAACAAAAAACCCAAAGTAAATAAGTAAATTGTAAGACATCTTGTAAAACACCTGGGCACTATTCCTCAAGCTACAGTGTCATCACAGAGTTTGAGATACTGTTAACAGTACAGTTAGGGAAACATGATTAATACATAACTAAATACAATGTAGTATTTAGATCTGATTCTAGAACAGGAAAAACATTCTAAAGTAGAAACTAAAGAGATCTAAATAAAGTCCAGCTGAGTATACTTTAGTTAATAGCAAAGTATATTGGTTCATTCAGTTTTACAAATGTGCCATGCTAATGTAATAGGTAATCAGTAGGAAAACCAAGTTTTGACATATAAGAACTGTATTTCAATTTTTTTTCTGTAAACCTAAAATTGTTGTAACTTGCTATGGTGAGAAAGTGTCCCTCTAAAGTTCAAGCATTAGAATTTTAATCTCGGGGCTGGAGAGGTGGCTCAGTGGTTAAGCCTCTGCCTTGCAGGCAGAAGGTCCTGAGTTCGGATCCTAGACCCCACGTATATACGCCAGGTGGAAGCAAGGGGTGGCCTGCGTTTCTGGTCCTGGTAGGGCGGAGTAGTTCCCAAATTCCTCCGTGGTTCTACACACACACATACATACACACACATACGCACACATGCATATATATGCACAATTGAATAAATAATAAAAAAATTTAAAAAAAAAGAATTTTAATCTCTAAAAAATTCATGTGTTGGAATTTGGAAATGGGGGCTTTGGGAAACAATGAGAATTAAAAGAGATCATGTGGGTGGGGCCTTTAATGTAAGATTAGTGAGTATAAGAAGAGTAAAAGAGAGCTGGAGAGATGACTCAGGGGTTAAATTAAGCCTTTGCCTTACAAGAGCTGGTCCTGAGTTCAGATGCTGGATCCCATGGAATAATGTTAGAAAAAAATGAAGGTAGCCTGTACTTCTGTTCCTGGAAGGTAGAGCCTGGGAAACTCCAGATCAAAGCAGAGAAGGAGCACAATCCTGGGAATCCAGGGTGATTTACAAAGTCATCCTTGGGCTCCACGGGCATACACAGTGCCCTCTGATAACACACAGCAACACATACAGGAATACACATACAAAAAGAAGAAGAAGAGTAGGAGAGACCAAAGCTTGCATGTTCAATCTTACTGTGTGATATGTTCTGTCATGTCATGATTCACTAAGAAAGGCCCTTTACAAGGGCAAGATAGCTCAGCAGGTAAGGGTCCTGCTCACAAATCTGGGGACTTGAGTTATTAGAGCTCCCTTGAGCTTACATGGTGAAAGGAGAGAAGTGAGTTCTGAACCTTGATCTCTATCTATCATTTATGTGCCATGACATGCATGAACATTCTCTCTCCCCCTTCCTCTCCCTCTCCCCCTTCCTTCTACCTCCTGTGCTTCCCCTCCCTTTCTTCTTCTCTCTTCTCTCTCCCCCTCCTTCTTTCTCTTCTTCTCTTGTTCTCTCTTTCCCTCTCCATCTCTTTTTTTACTTCTCTTGCCTTTTCTTTACCCCCTACTCTCTCTCAAAAAAAAAAAAAAACCCTTACCAGATGTGAGACGTGACTCCTTTGACTTGTACATTCCCAGTCTCAAAGAACTGTAGAAAATATATTTGTTTATAATTGCCCTTGTTAGTCTATTATGATAACACTAAATGAATCAAAACTTAACCCTAACAATAATTTATTAAAAATGTTGCTTTGGTAGTTAAGATACTATGCTGATGAATACAAAATTCCTGTATGGCTTCCTTCATTAGGTAGAAATGTGGGTATGTCATTCTTAATGGAAAAGTTAAGGTAAATTCATCCCATATTAAGAAAAAAATAGTAATGTAATTTATACTTATAACTTAGAGCACATTCCAATATTTTACTATCTATAACCTCTAAAAGTGAAGCAAGGAAGGAAAGACAAAAGTAGAAAAAGAAAAAAAAATGAGTGAACACAAAGAAAAGGCATGTGGGTTATTATAAGCCTATATATTTCAAAGGTTTGTGAGGATAAAATGATTGTAATTGGGGAGTAAAAAGTGAAACAGTAAGGTATATATAGTATTGGAATTATTCGCCATTAGTGTCACAAGCAGTGATATAAAGCTCAAATGTGGTATCAAAAGTCTTTGAGTTTACAAAAACTAGACAATAAGAATGGTTTGTGCTGAAAGAAATGTTCCATTTTTATGTTTGCAGATTTTTGAAGGTATTTTAGAATGTTAACACCCACACAGGGAACTATGGTAACTAAAAAGAAATTAGTGCTTTATAAATAGGGTATATGAAGTTAATGAGCTATAATGATGAGTGATTGGCATTTTATTTTGTATGTTAGTGATTGCAGTGTTTATTATTGTTGAAATGTTATATTTACCTTTTTATATCTGGCTATCATATTTATGGTGTTTTGTGGATATTGTTCTTTGTTCTTTGTCTATGTAATATTTGCTTCATTTCCTTAGCCTGGGTTGTATCAAAATAGCCAGGCATGATTTTTACATGCAGTAAGTAAACATAACCCTCACAAATCTTCATTGAGTCTCTGATAGGTGGTTCTTTTTTCTTTAAAAAATTATTTATTTTCTTTGCTGGCAGCATTAATGTTTTCATAAAATATGATTGGTTTATAAGTCTGTTTAACATGCCTATCCCTTTTTGTCTTAGTGCTTTGCTTCTGAGTTGTAGATGCAGTGACTGAACAATATGCTATGTGGTGTGACAGGTAAATTTCCCAATTTACCTGCCGTAATAGTGTGCTGTGTAATGCCATTCAATCAGCTCTGAATTTTACTTGCCTGATTAGTTGAGTGAAGCAGATTTTCAATTTAAATGTGACTTCATCTGCTTGATTAAAAATGTAACAGAACATTATCTGCTGCAAATAAATTTCAGTGGAAGAGATGATTTTGCCTGTTTAAAAATAACATCTGTTTATATTGGCTGGAAGCAGACGATTAATACCGCTCTAATTTCGAGGTTTACCAGTCCAGCTCACCTGTCTCTTTGCATGGATAGTTGAAATTGATGGCTGTCGAGTATAAACATTTACCTGTTGATGTTTAGTTGATGGATTTCTTTTTTAAGGATAATACAGAATCCCATCATTGGGCATTCATTTATTTGCTGCTCATCAAGATGATTGACAGTTTTGCCAACAACATGGAAAAAGGATCTGCCTTCATGATGCATATGAGGAAAATTTTACCCCTGAGTGATGAGTGCCCTACAGAAAAACAGATTCTTGTGAATTCCCTTTCATAGTTGGTATTTATTTGAATTCTGAGTTTAGAGTCAACGAGTATAAATTTAAGTCAAGTGTGGTAAATGAGAGGACCATTTCCCTGCTGGCATCTTTCATCAAGTGATTATGTGTATAGGCCATGAGGACATGGAAGGAGAAAGATAGGGAAAACCAGAATGGATATTTTCCCCCAGTGCTTAACATAGTGTTAGGCATGTAGTAGACCATTCAATAAATATTTATTGAACTTGAATTATAAATGAGACCAAATTATATTTGATATTATACAAATATAGCAAACTAGAATTGTTTAAACATGTATTTTAAAAGTTGTAACAAAAAATTGCAGAATGCTAGTTTTGTTCACTTTTTTTTTAACAGAAAACTTTTCCTTTATGAGCTTATTAAAAGTAGATTTTAAAGTACAGAATTCCCTTATAAATGGCTCCTGGTGTGTGGGTAGGGAGGCATCATTCACTGTTTTCCTAACTGATGTGGAAAATTAAAAAGTAGGTGTGAAAAATTGTAATGCCAGAAAAATCTGTATTACAGCTAGTGGTTCTTAATGTGTGTGTTATATTGTAAAACAATATTTATAGTTCTAAAATTGACATTGTTCCACAGTTTCAGAAAGGTCTTTGAAAATTTATTTTTATTTTTGAAAATTTACTTTTAGCTGACATGTAAAAGCATATAATTGTACATATTATCCTTGCACCCACATTCACACAAACGCAAATGTATGGATGAGCATGTGCATGCATGTGTGTACACACGTGCGCACACACACGTTTACACACACACACACACACACACACACACACATACAAACACGACTGAATAAAGGTAAGTAAAATATTTATAAAATCCTGACTAAGTGTCATGGTGCATATGTAGAGATCAAAGAACAACCTCAGTTGTTGGTCCTCACTTCTGCCTTGTTCGTGTCTATGTTGTGCTTTATGTTCCCTGGGCAGTGAGCTTTCAGGGATTCTCTTGTGTTTACCTTTTATTTCCACATAGTAGTATTGGGATTGCAGATGCTCACACCAACTGTCTGGCTTTTTTTGTGCGTGTGAGTTCTGGAGGTTTGAACTTAGGTCTGCATGCTTGTATGACAAGCACTTTTTCCTGAACCTCCTTTGTTTACTTTTGGTAGTATCTTCACCACCATTTGAGGACAAGTAATTTTATTTAAACATTTTTGTTCTCTGTTATAAAACAAATATAGATATTGACTTGGAACTTACTGAATTGATAAACTGCAGGCTTTTATTTAAACCGTAATGTTTAGGGATTCTTGGCCATAATATATAGACTGAATCAAACCTATTTATTTCAGGCAAATAATTGAGATTTTTTTTTTATCAAATTGCTTTTAATCACCAATGAAGAAAATTATTTTTTTTTGTTTTTGAGCACCATAGAGGGATATTTAATCAGTTGTATCAATTTAGCCATTTGAGGATATAGTTGTTTATTTATAATATAAATTTTAGGATTATTTCCCCAGATATGAAGTAATAGATATCTAGTTTCTAATATTTAGCAAAAGTTTTTGTCCTAATGCTTTAGGAGAGCATGAATATAAATGTATTCTTTTCAGTTATCAATTTGTAATTTTAACTTTACAGCAATGTAATTCTGTTTAAATCCTTAAGTTAAATATGAGATATAAAGGGCATCTTCCTTCCTTTCCTCATCTATCTTTTTCGTTGTTGTTACTCATTTAAAAAAGCTTTTAAAAAGATTAACATCAATTTGAAGCCAGCTTGAGCGCAACAATAGTGAGACCCTCTCCATGTCAGAAAAGGAAAAAAAAAAAAAAAAAAAAAAGCAAACAGTATAAATTTTACCCTCTTTTTGTGGCTGACATCAAAACTAGCACATAGCCAAGACTGGCATGAAAGTCTTGATCCTCCTGTTTCTGTGTCCCTAGTATTGGATTGCAGGATTGTGCCCTCATGCTCAGTTTGTAGTGCAATTTAAAAACTGCTGAGAGAACTTGGCCTCAACTTTTCCATATTTTAAAATGATTTATATTATTCCTTTAAGGTAGAATTTTAGGCTACTTGCACTTATCTGAACATACAGAGGTCCTTTTGTGACCAACTTCTTGTGATTAGTATGTTTAAAAAAAACCTTGAAGTTGGGGACAGAAGAAATGGAAAATGTTAGTGTACTTCTAAGACAGATAATTTTCAGAGTAACTGACTCCAAGGATGAACAGAGTATGTTTTATTTGATAAACATCCAAAGTTAACTAGGCCCTCATTTTCTTACCTTATGAAAGTAGAAAACCCATTAATATGCTGTATATTTTTATCCCCTGAATATAATTTAGAGATTATATACTATAATAGGATTTATGATATTGTACTGTTAATCTGTGGGGTGTTACAAACATATCAAGACCAGTTGGCAATAACTCAGGTGTGTCTGCATTTCAAGAATGTGTTCATATTATTGAAGATCATATATTGTAGTTAAAGGCAAATAAAATTTACACTGCTTGATATTTATAGCCTCAAAGGAATATGTTAGTTTACTGTCTATCTTAAATATGTATTTTATTTGAGTCTTTTAGTAGTTGCTCATTTTTCATTGTTTTAATCCATTACTTGATTCTTTTGTATTTCATTCGAATAGGTTGTAGTGTTCTAAAGGATAAGAATATCATCAATTTGTGATCTCATCGTGTACAAGAAGGTTCTTATAAAATGTTTGATGTCAAGGTTTCCACTTAGGAAAGGTTTCCACTTAGAGAAAGGTTGTAAAAAACAGCTTTTCCCCCTTTTCATATGAATTATGTGTGAAGGCTATGCAAATGTTTTATGTATGTTCATATATATGGAGCACAGATGTGTGCATGTGAACATTAGACCTGAGATTGAAATCAGGAATTGTCCAGATTGTTTTTCTACCTTATGCTTTTAAAACAAGGTCTCTGATCAAATACAGAGCTCTTGAATAATGTTAATCTGGATCTGAAATCCTGAGTCTTTGCCTTCTCAGGTTGTACTTATAGATGAGTTGCCACTCTCGCCTGGCATTTTTATATGAAATCTGGAGATCCAAATTCTGATCCTTTTCCTAGCATTTGGTAAGACCATCGTTGTGTTTTCTCCCTGACAGCCTTCATAATACCTTCTAGCACTTTGAAAGTTAGCTCATAAAGAAAAACTTCCCTGGTTAGTTCCAGCCAGATTTTTCTATGTCCTGTGACCAAAAAGTGTGTTGTCTTCAGTAGTAGGGTCTTACCATTTACCTGCAGTGAGCAATCCAGAGCCAACAGTCCCTGTGCTGTTTGGGAGCCTTTGGAGCTTCCTCAACAAATACATCTTATGTAGGTATTGCACTCCTGGCACTGAGCATTGTGCACCTTCACAGGTGCTTTCTTGATCCCAGCAGTGGGTTTCCACAAGACTTTTTCTAATATTCAAGTTTTAGCTGTTGCACCCTGACTTAAACTTTTAACCCCTAGTATTTCCCTCTCTACATTTATATCACATGTGTTCTATTATGTTCTCCTTTCACTAAAACCTCTTTCCCTCTCCTCTCTCATGGGCCCATTCTAGCTTGCTACTAAACATTCAAATCTAAAGATGTAAGCCTAGGATCTACACATAAGAGAGACTATGCAGCATTTGTCTCTCTAGATCTGGGTTACCTCACTTGGTGTATTTTCCAGTTCTATCCATTTTCTTGCAAATTTTATAATTTCATTTCTTTGTAGTTGAATACTCTTCCATTATGTACATGTAATACACTTTCATTATCCATTCATCCATTGATAGATATCTAGGCTAATTACATATCCTAGTTTCATGAACTAATCTTTAGTAGTATAGGAGTTTTTTTATATATATATCAGAACTGGGTCATACAGTAGTTATATTTGTAGCTTTTGAGAACACTCCACATTGATTTTTCATAGTGGTTGGCACCAATTTATAGTCCCACCAATTTTTAATGATATTCTGTTTGTGGTGAAATGGAATCCTAAAGTAGTTATAGCTTGCATTTTCCTGATGGATAATGATGTTGAAAACTTTAAAATGGTTATTACTCTTTTGTATTTCTTCTTTGAGAATTCTGTTCAATTCCATAGCCCATTTTTATTGTATCATTTATTTTCTTGATATTTGGTTTCTTGAGTTCTTTGAATATTCTAGATAGTAATTATATGTCAGATGAATAGGTATCAAAGACTTTCTCCCATTCTATAAGCTGCCTCTTCACTCAATGGAGAATTTCTGTGCTTTTTAATCACACGAAATCTCATTTGTCAATTGTTGGTCTTACTTTTTTGAACTATCAGGATCCTATTCAGAAAGTCCTTCCCTGTGCTTATATCTTGAAGTATGTATTTTTTCCTATAGCAGTTTCAATCTTACATTGAGGTCTTTGATCTCAATGTGTTTTCTGAGGGGTAAAAGATAAGGATCTAATTTCATTCTTCTATATATAAACATCCAAATTTCCCAAAACTATTATTTGTAGACATTGTCTTTTTTCCCCATGTGTATTTTTGGAATCTTGTTAAAAAAAGGAGATGGTCCTCTTTTTTTTTTTAAGTACATTGATCTGTGTGTCTGTTTTATGCCAGTACAAAGCTGCTTTTTTATTTTTCATAATAATAATAGCTCTAATATAATTTGAAATTAGGTGTGGCGATGCCTCCAGCAGTAGTCATTTCTTCAGGATTGTCTTGGCTATCTTGGATCTTTTGTGCTTCCATATGAATTTTAAGTTTTTTTCTATTTCTGTGAAGAACATCACTAGAATTTTGTTTGGTTGCCTTGAATCAGTATATTGCTTTTTGTAGAAGAATCATTTTATCATATTAATCCTACCAGTCCATAAGCACAGATCTTTATTTTTTCTAGTGCATTCCTCAGTTTCTTTCTTCACCTTTTCTAGTTTTACAAGCATATTGAATACTCATCCCTGCTTCTCTCCATCCCCTCTCCAACTCATCCCCTTTCCCCTCCCTTATTTAATCCATCCCACTCCCTCCCACCCTACCAGGCTGTCTCCCTTCATGGACCGCAGGGCTCCCTCTGGCCTGTTTACTTCCCCCCCCCTTTTCCCCCCTACTTTTATAAGTATATTGAGTGCTTATCCCTGCTTCCCACAATTGTCCCTCTCTCCTCTCCCTCCATCAATCCCATCCTCCTGCCTGTGCTTCTATGGATCCCAAGGTTGCTGCTGGCCCGTCTACTCCTATAGAACCTGGGGGTTCAGGCCTTTGTGGCACACCAGGTTGCCTGTCCTCAGGCCACTCCACTAATAGAGGCATTTTCCTTCACTCATCCAGCTTCAGTCCCAAAAGTTTCCATTATATAGTCTTATCTCTCTTGAGTTCCTCAATATTCTAGGGGAGCATGTTGGTATGTCAGTCATTATGCAGGTTTGACCTTTTAAAAGTTTTCTGTATAAAGATTTGGTTAAGTTTATTCCAAAATATTCTATTCTATTTTTGTTACATTTGTGAGTAGAATTGTTCTCTTGATTTCTTTCTCTTTACCAAAAATGTTTATCAGTTCTGAGACTTTGGTGAAATCCTTAGGATTTCTTATGTGTAGAATCTTGTCATCTGCAAATAGATACTTTTTACACTCTTCCTTCTCTGTTTGTTGTTCCTTTTATTTCCTTCTCTTTTCTTACTGCTCTAGCTAGGACTTCCAGAACTATATTGAATAAAAGTAGAGATTATAGATACTTTTTCTTGTTCCTAATTTAATGCAAATGTTTCATTCTTTTCTCCATTTAGTATAATAATGTCAATAGGTTTGTCATATATAACCTTTATTATGTTAAGATATGTTCCTTCTATTCCAAGTTTCCATGGGACTTGTAACATGAATAGATGGTGGGTTTTGTTGAAACCCTTTTTCTCCATTCATTGAGTTGACCATGTTATTTCTGTCCTTGAAATCTGTTTATATACTTTATAACCTTTACTGATTTACTAACCCCTACTATCTCTTGAATAAAGCCACCTTGATGACAGTGAATGATCTATTTGATGTGTTCTTGAATTCTTTTTTTTTTGTGTGTGTGTTCTTGAATTCTATTTGTATATTTTTGGTTGAAAAATTTTGCATCTATATTTATCAGGTCTGTAATTTTCTTGTGTTTTTTTGTTGTTGTTCTTAACTAGTTTTGGAGCAGGGTATTACTAGCTTCATAAAAAGAGTTTCATATTATAACTTTTCTAAAGAACTGATGCTAGTTCTTTAAAAGTTTTAAAAAACTCACTAGTGAATCCATCTAGGAGTGGGCTTTTTTAGTTGAGAGATTTTAAATTACAGCTCCTATCTCACTGCTTATTAAATATCTGTTCAAATTGTTTATATAATCCCTTGGTTTAATTTTGGTAGGTCTTACATATCTAGAAATTGATCTATTTATTTCAGATTCTCCATTTATTGGAACCTTTTTTTAAAGATAAGGTCTATAGTTTTCTGAATTTCATTAGCCACTGTTGTGGCAGCTTCTTCATCTCTAATTTTTAAAAAATATTTTAAGAATTTTTCATGTACAAGCAAATGAGTTTATGTCCATGCCTTGTCCTCATCCTTCTTACCCTGTTTCCCCTCTCACCTCCCTTCCCCAGTCCAGCCATATCCTTTCTGCCCCTCTGCACGTTTGAACCACCAGGCTTCCTTCAGGGAGTCTGTGTGTAAGGGATCTGGTTTCGGTGGTAGTTTAATGGCCTCTCAGTGGGTCCCACAAGTGGGAAAAGCACCCTTTTTCTTGTAGAGAACCAATTTGAGATTTTCTCAAGTGTAGTTGTTTCTCTTGAAGTCTCTTGATCCATGGGGGGATGTTGATATGTCAGCCATTGTAGATCTGGTGGAAGTAGATCTCATTGCAGTGAGCTCCTGAATGTAATAGCCCTGTTCTGACTGGAGTGTTTTGGCCAGCTAGTACTTTTCCCCACCTTTAGGCTCTTATAATCTTATTATAGGAATATAGATTATATATTATAATCTTTTTATGAAACCCTCTTCCAAAAGTTTCCCCAAGCCTTGGAATGGGGAGAGATTTTAATGGCCAGATTAGGGTTGCCAATGACCTGTACTCTAGCCAGTTTTGGTTTTCTGCCTCTGTAATCTTCAGATGCAGTAGGGTGCATCTGGTAGAGTGCTGAAGGACTTACTCAGCATTTAGTAGCATATCATTCAAATTTGTAGTCCATTGTGATTAGATAGAATATAAGGAATTATTTCAATTTTCAAGTATTTGTTAAGACTTGCTTTGTATCATAATAATGATCTATTTTGGAGATAGTTGCACGACTACTGGTGCTTGTATAGAATATTCTGTAGATGTATGATGGCATATAATTCAGATATTTCTTTTGTGGGGATTGTGGTATAGAAGTCACCAACTGTTGTGCCGGGGTTAATCTGTGTTTTTACATTTAGTAGAGTTTTTTGTTTGTTTGTTTTGTTTTTTAAAATAAAATTGATCCTACCTCTATTCAGAGCATGTATGCTTAGAATTATAATGTTCCTTTGATAGATTGTAGATTGTTCCCTTAGTATGAAGTGGCCTTCTTTTCTCACTAGTTTTGGTTTGAAGTCTGTTTGGTCCCATATTAGAACATTATTCCTCTTTGTTTCTTGTGTCCACTTCAATAATTTTTCTACCTGTTGCAGTTATTCTGCATTGTTGCCAATAAATTCATGACCAAAGGGCTTAAGGGAACTTGGAGTTTTATGTTGGCTTAGCAATTATATGGTTACAGTTCTTTGTTCAGCTTGGTTGGAGAGCCTACTGCAACACCAAGGGCTGAGAAAACTGGCCATACCAAATCCACAGGACTACTGAGAGGAACAATCTTCACATGCCAGACCAGCATGTCTGACCAAGTATACAGATGGATGCTGTTGCAGTTGGCCTGCATGGTTGCTGATACAATCATGACAAAACAGTTTAAGGGAACAACAGGTTTATTTTGTCTTATGATTGTCCAGTTATAGTTCTCGGTAACTCACCATATCACGTAACAGCTGAGATAGGGACAATTCTCACTTGCCAGACAAATGTCTAGCCAAATATACAGGAGAATGAGTTTGCTATTTCTCACTCACTTTAGGCTGGGCCTCCTCCATCAACTAGATAATCTTCTGTAAGTTCGCTCTGGGTTTAATTCAACTCAATTCTACAAATGTGCCCAGAGCATTGAATGCTCAGCTGTCAAGTTGACACCTGTATCTAACTATGACAGATTCCAATTTCCTTAATCAGTTCCCTTCATCTTATTCCCCTGCCCAGGGACTATTCCCACCCAACATTTAGATAATCAGTTAAACAATCTCCTGCAGGCTTCCTTGGGACTTTACTATTAATTTCTTACAACTGTTTCCAGAGTTCAGATTCTTCAGTTGCCAAGTTGTATCTAGTTATGACACTATCCTAAAGTAGTTTTTGTCTTTTGTAATAAGGTCCATTTCTTGGAGGCAACAAATAGATGGCTCCAATGTACTAGTCTATGTCTTTTGATTGAAGAATTGAAACCATTAGTATTCAGTTATTGTTGATAAGTATATATCATATAAATAATGTAATTGCTGTCATGTTGACTTTGTAGCATTTGCTTGTCTCCTTTTCCTTTCTTGTTTAACACTTATTCTATAGTGGTTTATTCTTTTGTGTGACCTCATCAGTGGATTTGATTTTCTCCTCAGTACAAAAGATTACATCAATGATTTTTGATAGAGTTGGCTCATAAATTCCCTTAGTTGGCTTTTATCATAGTTTTTTTTTTTAATTTTTCCTTCAATAGATAGTCTTGCTGACTATAGTAGTCTGGATTGATAAGTGTTATCTTTCAGAACTTGGGAATTCATCTTTCTGGGCTATCCTGGCTTTTCAAGTCTATTGGTCCTCCCTTTACCTGTTATTTGATGTTCCTTTCTCCTTTTCTACTTTCTACTTTCTTTCTGAAACTTTAGAAGATGAATTTAGATACCTTGTAATTTTCTGACAAGTTCTTTGGGTTTTGTTCCTCTTTCTTTTATCTTTTAAAATTTCTGTTAGGGTTGGATACTTTTCAAGCTTTTCTGCACTTTAAGCTCACTAATGTTTTCTTCTCTCATACTTATTCAGTAACAGCCTGTTCGGTGAAGGAGGTTTTTATTTGATTATTGTAATTTTTTGGTTTTGGAATTTTCCTTTTATTTTTTCTTTCATGAAACTTTCCAACTCTGGGTGTTGGTACATGCTCATTATTCCAGCACTTCAGAGGTAGGAGAATCAGGTGATCATGAACAACTTGAGCTATTTGAGACCCTTTAGGAAACACACAAACTATTCCTAGTTTGCATCTTCCTAAGAGTGCTTGCCACCCTTTGTAACAGAGTGTTTACTCTTGGTGGAGTAAGTTTCTTGATAGTGGCTTTAAAGTCTTTGACAGATCTCACTTTATGTATTGGTATCCTTTAACTTTTCTTACAAGATGGGGTTTTCTTTTTTAATTTTCATTGTAGAGGAAGGGAGCTTGAGCACTCATGTACTTCTATAGTGCATTTGTGGAGGTCAAAGGACAACTGTTGGAAATTATTTCTCTCCTACCACCATGTGGCTCCCAGGGATCATACTCAGTCCCTAGGATTGCATGAATGGACCTTTAACCATTAAGTCATCTGGATGACCCAAGTTAGGGTTTTCTTGATTCTTCATGCATCGTGTTATTTTCTACTAGATTCTGGAAAGCTTATGTATTATGGGGTTGCTTAGGTAATTGGTGAATGTTGATACTTTTAGTAGCAATCTCTGGTTGGGTTTATGTAGTAACTCCTAGCCAACCTTCTGTGAATTATTTAGTGCCGGTTTCCTTTATAGCACCTTTGCAGTCTTTAATTCTGTCCTGCATGCAAACTAAATGTTTTCTTGCCTGGCAATGAGTAGTTAGCTATTTGTTGCAGTCCGCCTGCATGGTTGCTGATACATGACCATCACACAGCTTAAGGGAACAAGGAGTTTACTTTCTTACGACAGTCCGGTTACAGTTCTCAGTCCAGCTTGACGGGAGAGCACGCACCAACACCAGGGCCAAGGGAACTGGCCACACCATCACCACGTAACAGCTGAGAGATGGACAATCCTTACTTGCCAGACCAGCATGTCTGTGATTTATCCAGGGCCTAATCCCACCCACCATGGGCTGGGTCTTCCCCAGCAGCTAAACAATCTCCTTCAGGTTTGCTCTGGGCTTAACTCAATCATCAACTCTCTACAACTGTGCCCAAAGCTCAAACCCTCAACAGTCAAGTTGACACCTGTGCTTAACTATGCCACTATCCTGTATTTGAGTTTCACGGGTGTGTTGTATGTTATTTTAGCATCAGCTCCATGCATACACAGTTTGGGAATGTTGGCTGAGGTGACCTCCAATATTTATAAACAGTTTCATGGGGCCACTTGCCTGTACTCTTTTTTGGTTATCTCCTTGGTACATTTTGGTTGCATAGTGTCCCCATTTTGGTTGTCTAATCATAGACTTTGAACTTTGTACTGTTCTATCTGCTGTTGTCACTTTCTTCACCATTGTCATAAGATTGTTTAGGATCTAAGTGTAAGAGAATTATTGAAAAGAAAAAAATATTTCCTCCCCACTGAACAGTAGGAGATGTTTTGCCACTCACTATGCTAAACTAGAGGGTTTCTCCTGCACATTTCCAGATTTTCACTGAGAGCAGGTGCACCAAGAAAAACTGTTAAGTTTATCAGCAATTTGATGGAAATTTAGATCTGCCTTAATTAGTTGCTTTGTGTAGTCAGTCCCAAGTTTCGTATCTGTATTTAATGGGAACATCTGGCTGATGGTATGCTTAATCCAATATACCTGGATTTTGAACTCTGATATATTTTTGAAATCATAGAAAAAAATAAAACAAGTTTAGTAATTTTGTAGGATATGAGTTTGATTTCATGTCTCATTATTTAAAAGTACATGTACTTGAATCACATAAGAAAATTGGGCTACTCATGAGTGCATTAAATGTACAAGCTTATAAAACTATTTTTGGGCCATTGACATACTTTTTTTAGATAAACATAGTAGTAAAATCTTTATCTAAAAGAGAAGATGCTTTGATCTTATTTTTGTTTTTAATGTTACAAGTAAGGTTCTAGTACAAATGACAGTTATTTCTAGGAAGTCCTTTTTGTTTGTTGTACTTCAGAATTCTCCTTTTAAATCAATTACCCCAGTCATGGTGACTCGCTTTTGAAATCTCAGCATTTGAGAGGTTGAGACAAGAGGATCACTATGAATTCAAGTCCAACCTGAACGATATAGTGAATTCCAGATTATCCCGGGCTTGCCTGCCTGTCTGCCTGCCTGCCTTCCTTCCTTCCTTCCGGAACATTTTTTATTCTTTCTCTTTAAAATTAAAAAAAATCATAATTTATTTGAGGGATGGAGTAAGGGTATAGAGGTCAAGAGACCAACTTTTGGAAGTCTGTTCTTTCCTCCTATCATGTGGGCTGGAGAGATTGAACTCAGGTCATCAGGTTTGTGTGAGAACACCTGCTAAGTCATCTTGCCTGTCTTTTTCATTATTTGTAGGTTTTTGCCCCTTATATTTTTTCAGATTTGTTATCACTCCTTCTGACCACTGCCTACTGTCCGACCACAGAGCTACTGTCAAAATGTATGGGTAGTTGTCATGAAGGAGTGCTGCTGTTCTGAGCAGAGTTTGAATTCTGACTGAGAGAATAATCCCACCCCCTTCCCCAAAGGCTTTCTGTATTATTTGTCCTTCTCAATAATTAGAATCCCAAAGGGCATTAATAACCATTTAAATTAATCCGATTATACCTGCAATGGCTAAAGGTGAAGTTTAGACTGGTTAGGCTCTGTTAATGAACTCAAATGTGAGTCAAAACTGTTTAGGAAGTTTGCATTTTACTTATATTTCTGCCATAGGAAAAAAAAAGCAAAATCAAATCATCATTTCACCTGCCTCCTTGCAGCACTCATTTCCAATAATACAAAGGATCCCTGTCATCAGTACACCTTTCATTAATATACCAAAACTAAAAGCTAAATACCTTTAAAAAAATTACATTGTTTTTTAGTCTGTTGTGGCAGAGTTGTAGAAGACCACTTGACTGCAGATAATTCTTTAGTTAAATGAAAAGTTTTATAAAGGGCTAAAAAATTATTTTTCTAGCAATCAGTGTTGTAACAATAACTTGACCACAGAAAATCTCCCAAGGGACATTTTGCAGATGATAAGACAATTATAATTTCACTCCTTAAGGTAAAGAAGAGTGAATATTAAATGACCAGTGTTAGAAGTCAGAATAATCTAGTATAGATGCTCTCATAAAAGCATTCTGTTCCACACACAATGATTCTTGGTCACCTATTTTCTATGTTAACAACTCAATACCAGCAGATATTAAAAAAAAGTCATCCCATAATCAGATGATTTATTATTATTAGCAAATTCCGATCTGAAATTAGTAAATAACAAATTTTGTTTTCTTTTGTTTTGCTTCTTGACCCACAGAGAATTAATTATTCGAGTGCAGTGTATTCCCTTACTCCCCTTGACCTGTCTCCATCGTCTCTCTTCTTTAGAGATGAGGTGTATTGACAGCAGGGTTTTGAAGTTTGGAAATACACTGGAAAATAAAATGTTTAGTACACTTAATTAAAAAAAAAACAGCACTCTTCATGTATGGTTGAGGTTGCAAAATTTCGATACAGGAAAGGAACTTTCAGATGAAATGCATTTCTTCTCATGCAATAGGTTATTTCTCAAAAACTTACTCTTTTTAGTGCTAATGTGTGCCAGTTGTAGAAAATTCTAAATTTAAGTTCCAAGTTAAAAAAAAGTTGTTTTAAGAAAAAGGCATTTACTGAAATTTGCAGGGCACTCTTTCAACAAAGATATCTTTTAGTCAATGGATGTCATCCGCAACACCTGTCTAAAATGGCTCATTTCTTTTCCTGATTACCACTTATGTATTTTTCCCTTTTAAAAAAAACCAACTTTACACAATATGTAAACTTCATACATTGGGATTATTCTTTGGTCTGGATCTTTTCTTTGAATGAACTAAGCTTTTGGGATGCTTATTTAGTTGTTCAATGGAACAGTGTGGAGAACAGTAATTGTGTTTGGGCTAAAGAATTAATCCATTTAGTCATGGGAAGCATTACTTAGCATTTTCTTAGTAGTTGAATTGTAGTGAAATTTACAGGCTATTTTAGGATTTTAGCTACAAATAGAAACTTTTAAAATAAAAGTTTATTTGTATTGATGAACATATGCTTTTGAATAATGATCCATTGACTTGATTTCCATGAAAATAAAATTGTTTTTCAATACTTGGTTTTTAACCTTGCTTCCCCTAATTTTTTAAAGTATCTTTGTCAGAAAATACATTCTAATAGAGTAAGTGTTTTACTAAATAATAATTGGAGTGTCTCCTTCAAGAAAATGTAATTTAAAATTTTCTGATAGTTACAGTAAAATTACTTTTACCAGAAGTAATTATTCTCAAATAGAAAAAAAAATTGCTGCAACTTAACATGTAACAGGATAAAAAATTAGTATTTCAGAAAGCCTTTATTTCTACTTTAGAAGAGTAGTTAACCATTCTTTATAATAGAGCATTGCATTAAATTGTTAATTTAAATTATTGGACAAAAGAGAATTTCTCTAGTAATATGTTGCCTATGTGCACCTGTACATATTTGATTAATCAGACCATTAGACATATGATATTTAAAGTATTTCATCTAGGGGCTGGAGAGAGAGATTCACAAATAGAAGGATTAAGTTTGGATCCCAGATTCCACATAATAACGCCATGCAGAAATGACAGGGAGGTACACTTCTGTCCCTAGAAGAAAGCCTGGGAAACACCCAAGCAGAGCAGTAAGGAGGTAGAGCAATCCAAGGTGATTCTTGAAGTCACACTTAGATCTCCACATGCCCTCTGATACACATACACACACACACACACACACACACACACACACACGCACACACATACAAACACACACACAAAGAATTTTCATCTATATTCCTGTCGTTAACTCAAACTTTAAAATCTATTAATACACTTAGTTTGCGCTTTGAGGATTGGATCAAGTAATTCAAATTATATTTAAACATTTTTTTCTTTCACAATCTTTCAGTGTAATATGTGTTTGTGTATGTGTGCAGGTCACTTAAGAGAATACACCTATGGAGGGTAGAGGACAACAATTCTTCAGGTATCTTCTGACATTCTCCACCTTGGTTTTATTGTTTGTTTTTGAGATAGAGACTCATTACAGAAGTATGTTCCTCCTCTCCTCCCCCATGTTTACAGGCTTGGACCACCACCCCTGACTTTTACTTGGGTGCTGGGTATCCAAACTCAAATTCTCTTGATTACACAGCAGGTATTTTGTCAATGTTGGTCAGTCTTTAGTTTATAAAGTCCTTTTAAAATAAATTATTACCTCAAATCACTCATTAACATGTGAATCTCTAACTTCTTAACCTCAATAATGTTTCCAACCTTCCTACTTCTCTGCAATGCCTCTTTAAAAATAAAAATTCCTGGGCTGGAGAGGTGGCTCAGGGGTTAAGCCTCCGCCTTGCAGGCGGAAGGTCCTGAGTTCGGATCCCAGATCCCACGTATAGACGCCAGGTGGAAGCGGGGGCGGCCTGCGTTTCTGGTCCTGGTAGGGCGGAGCCTGTGAATCCCGGGGCAGAAGGAGGTGGAGGCGTCCATGGTGGTTCCGGATTCGTCCGTGGTTCTACAAACACACATGCACACACACACACGCACATGCGCACAGTTGAATAAAATAATAATAAAAAAAATAATAAAAAAAAATAAAAATTCCTGTTAATGTGACCTTCCTTTCTTTTTGTAGGTATATGTTCTCTGTTTGTTGTTTGTTTGTTTGTTTATTTGTTTTTAAGATAAAAGAACAGGATAAGTATTTTATTCTTTCCTGGATGACTTGGTTCATGGAAAGTAGCCATTTGAAAAACTGTATTTTTTAGAAATACTCCTAATAACTTAGTACTTTTACATGTCAGATATTTCCTGGACACATCATATTGGATTTACACTTTTCTGGAGAACAGAAAATATTTTTATGGCATTTCAAGAATGAACTTTAGGTTAGGCATACTTGCTCACATTTCTAATTCCAGCACTAAAGAAGCCAAGGAAAGAAGATTGCAAATTTGAAGTGGGCAGAATCCATCTCAATAAATAGATAAGAAAAATACATTTTCACTTAGCATTGAAGGAGTCAATATTAGCTAGGTAAATATTGAGTAAGTAGATAACTGTTAATGAAACAAATCTGTTAAGAGAAGACTGGTAATTTCATGTAAATCTATGACAGCACCAAAATTATAATTTATATTAACAGTTTTTTTTAAAAGATAAGGTCTCATATAGTCCAAGCTGGGTTCAAACTCAGTAACTGAGGATAACTTGAACTTTTTATCCTCCTGTCTGTTTCAAATATGCGTTTCATATATGCGTGGGCTGTGATTGTGCCCATTAGGCAAGCGCTCTTCCAACTGAGCTACATCCCCATTTTTTAAATTAAAAAAATTATTTATTTACTTATTTGTGTGTGTGTGTGAGAGAGCTCAGGGGTTAAGCCTCTGCCTTGCAGGAGGAAGGTCCTGAGTTCGGGCAGAAGCCGGGGCGGCCTGGTTTCTGGTCCTGGCAGGGTGGAGCCTGTGAATCCAGGGGCAGAGTAAACAAGGAGGTGGAGGCTTCCATGGTGGTTCTGGAATTCGTCAGTGGTTCTACACACACATACATACATATACACGCACACATGCATACACACACAATTGAATAAATAATAAATTTTAAAAAATTTAAATAGAAGGCTCTTGAAACTCAAGAACAAAATTCTTTTTTTTAACTTTAATATTATTATTTGTGTGTGTGTGTGTATCTATCAGAGGGCACTGTGTGTCCTTATGGATAAGCTAGGATGACTTTGGGAATCATCCCAGATTGCTTTCATCTCCTTTTTACTTTACTCTGAGATTTCCCAGACTCTTCCTACCAGGGTGAGAAGTACAGGTCACCTTCATTTCTGCCCGGGTTTTTACGTGGGACCTGGGATCTGAACTCAGGTTCTTTTGTTTGCGAGGCAGAGTCTTAATCCTTAGCCATCTCTCCAGCCCCAAAAATCTTTACATTTTTAAAAATTTTTTGTATGTGTGTGTGTCAAAACTCAGGACCTTCTACTTGGGAAGCAGAGTCTTAATCCCTGAGCCATCTCTTCAGCCCTAGCCCCAAAATTCTTACATTGGGTAAGAACCTAGCAGAATGAAATAGGATTTCATGTAGGGATTTATTCTTTGAAATAGTCATACTGTGTATGCCTGAAAAGGTATTATAGAGTATAGGGATCAGAGTAATACCCAGGGGGCTGTATAGATGTTATGCTTCTAAGTTTGAATAATGTGTTCATTATTTCTATAAAGAATTTATTCTCAGTAGGTAGATTTCTTTTGGGTGTTGACTTGGGTAACTTCTGAAAAAAGCTTCTATGTGAAATACACAGGAATTAATTGTAGGAATATAAATCCCATAAACCCATAGATTGTAATAAATTTAGTCTCTAATAAATTCAGGGAACTTAAGAGAAAAATCTCATTTATAAAAGAATAGCTTTATACCTATTATAGGTAGTTATATAGTGAGAAAAGTTGTATATTAAGAGGGCATCTTTATGTGTTTCTTGTTGACTCCAAGTGTTACATAGCAGAATTAAACAGATTTCTTGGGTTGTGATATCTTTTTATAAAGGTGAGGTTCTTCACTTGATCTTAGCCAAAAGGCTGAGAAGCGATAAAGGTGAGGTTCTTAAGTATACCAGTTGCACACCTAAATGCCTAAATGATTCTGTGGGAAAATTCAGTCAACTACTGTTT
This sequence comes from Typhlomys cinereus, assembly GCA_023101885.1. Lineage (NCBI taxonomy): Eukaryota > Metazoa > Chordata > Mammalia > Rodentia > Platacanthomyidae > Typhlomys > Typhlomys cinereus. The sequence continues at coordinate 184,678 of JALPQD010000462.1, forward strand.
ATTGAATTATAAATCATTGTGGACACTGGAGTGAAGAAAAGCAAAATGGAGAGTTTTTTATTACTTTTCTATATTGTTCAAAAATTTGAAGAATAATCACAAAATATTATTTGTGACATAATCACATAAACCTCTGTGTTTTGTCTCTAAAGTAGCAGTTCAGTGAAGGGAAAGATGACTATTTTGGTGTGAATGTGACCTGTCAAATGGGGAAAGAAACAATTACATTTGAATCTGGATGATTCTGTTACCAGGAGAATTGACTGTGTAGGAAAAGCGAATGGCCTTTTAAAACAGAGAGACAAATGGGGAGAACAGTATGTATAAATCAGTTTGGGGAGAATAATTTATGTGATCATTTGATATATCCTTCTGTGATCTATTGTGAATTAGCTACTAGAGACATTTCATACAAAATTTAGTCCAAAATCTCATGGATAACATAACACTAGGCTGGTAATGTTTAATTGAAAGTACTTATTACCCAAATAACTTTGAAGTAAAAGGCCCCAGAACTTGATACTGTAATTGAAAAGGTTGGCAGAGAGTAAAAGGTTGAAAAAGTTTTGAAGTTGCAAATAAATCTGTGATTTTTTTAAAAAAATAATTTTATCACCAGCAGTGAAAGAAAAGTTGACAAGTTCTGTAGATGTGTTGGGTTTAAACTATTTATATTTGGTTTTGTTGAAGTAGTGCTGAATATGCTTTGTGAAACAAGAGTAGAGTATGTTTTCATTAAGATACAAATAAGTGTAGTTTTTTGGATATGAAAAAAAAAATCTCAAAACCATATACTCTACCAGCTTTATGGTTTTCACATACTCATATCTCTTTTGTCTTTCTGGGTTATACTGCCAACCACTGAAATGATTTGGTTTATATATTAAATGAATAATGAAGAAATAAACCATTTCTCTTTATGAACCAACAATATTATGAATTTTATCTGAATGTAGCCGCTTTGACACCCCTATGATAGCAATTTTGCCTATTTAACTTTAATAATAAATTTTTGCTAGAGATTGTTAAAATGAACAAATATGACTTAAAATTCCATTGCAGAAAAATGAACAGTATTTGGAATGAAAAGAAACCTAATTTAAAGAAATAGGCAAAATTTTAGTGGCGTAGTGTTTTTAAGACTTGAACCTTACAGAAAATATTTTTGTTTCATTTTCCTAATCTTTCTTCACATTGTTTTCATTATGACTATTTTTAACACTAGAAAACTGAAACGTAGCAACAGTTTAATTATCTTTATTATGATGCTAACTAAAACTCAGAATTTAAAATGAACTTTTCTTCATCAGAATATTTATTTTTAAGTTTCCTGTATTCCTGTTTTAAGTTACTATTTTAATGTCGTTTGAGGACACTGAAAAAAAGAACTTTCCCCAGATAACCAGGGAATGACTAAAACCATATCTGTAGCCTTTTCTTTCAAGTTGTTTTTGAATAGTTATTAAAATGGTTATTTTTATTATTATCCATTGCAACACATTAATTTTTCATATGAAATATTAGCACACATTTGAATATATGCTGTATTTTTTATTCAGTTATATCACTGTGATTAAATTGATTTTGTCTTAGGAAAAGGTGGGGGTCACTCTATGACATTTTATTCTTGTTTATAAGGGGAAAAAGTAGTCCAGAACAATCAAAGCCAGGCTAGAGCAACTTGTTAAACACTTTAGAATTAGACACTCCCCCCCCACCCCTGGTGTAACACTTTGAAGGCAGCTGCCGCAGATAAACTCTGGAGCCCCAGATGGTGGTTGCCTAATCCTCATGAGAATTCATGTCCTGGAAGCAGCTCTTATCTCTCCAGACCTGACATTGTCTGTGAGCTTTCACTAAGGAGAGAATAATATAAACATGCTATGCATGAGTTTCACTTCTTGAATATGTCAAAGACACAGGAAGTTACAGCAAAGTATAACAAGAACAGAGTTCACATTATTGAAAATATTGTTATTTAAAACACTTGATGGGAGCTTGGGATGAATGATGTTTTATAGTTGGAAGGAAAGGCACAATGAAGTTTTTTAATACCATTTCTCCCCATATCATGAATTCAGAGATGTAGATTTGTTATTCTAGATGCAGTATGCCAAAGGTTTCACTGTTAATGTGATTTGCTTTCATCTTAAAGCTACCCTATAAATGAATTTCAGGTTTTACTTTTGACTCAGTACTCCTTCCTGTATGTATGGAAAATCAACGTAATAATTTCAACATTTTGGATTTAATTTTTGTTTAAAAATTTCTAAGAATCTGTTATTTGAGATCTGTGTTAATAAGAACTATATGCAATTGTCTAACATGACAGCCACATGTTCTGAAGTGGGATTACATAGTCTCTGTGATTTAGACAATGTCTCATTTAACATGTGAACAAGGAATAAAGGATAAGCCACCCATGACTTGGCGATGTGATTGTAGCAATAAAGGGAATTTCCCTTTTATTATGAAATTATAAAGTTTTCAATCAAAGGGAAACTATAGTTGTCTCTCATAATAAAGCCTAAGTCTGTGTTTCAGATATTTTGTCCATTTCCTCTAAATAAATGCCCTGTTCTACAGCCACATTGGATCTCCCCTGGTTATGGTTGGTGGTTTGTGTGTCTGTGCTGGTTTTCAACTTATATTCCTATAGAGCCCTTTTCACCCCATATGACCCAACGCAAATCTCACTTCTCTGGTCTTCCTCACACTATGGCATTTCATTTTCTTTACTCCCTGAACTTTATAGCCAGAATATCTTTCTAAATTAAAGATTTGCCAGGCATTATGGTACACACATGTTATCCCAGTATTCGGAAAGCAAAGGCAGGAGAGCTGCTATGTCAAGGTCAGCTTGAGCTATATAACCAGACCCTGTCTCAAAAAATCCAAGGTGTGGACTTGGAGATGGTTAAGAATCTGCCTCTCAAGCAGTAGGATCAGATTTACATCCCAGATCCCAGGTAAAAATGCCAGGCAGAAACAGTGGTGGTTTGCATTTTCAGCCCTGATGGGCGTAGGCTGGAAAATCCTGATTGCATTGATTTTTTTGCAAACATCATTTGCCCAGTCATATCCCCTTTCCCTTGTCATTTTTCTCAACTTTGGCATTCTCAATATAAGTACAGTATGAATTTCAAGAGCTTATATATCTGTGGAAAATAAAGTAGAACTAGGGATTCATTCACAAGCACTCCGGAATCCTAGTTTACAGAATACTTTTAACATTTTTTATCATTTGATAATTTGGTCAACACAGAATGCCTTTGGTGTGCTGTGTGTTGATATAATTAACTCAGTCTGCTGTAGAAAAAGCATTGTATTCTGTGGATTCAATTTGCAGTGTTAAGCCAGATTTTCTTTTTTATTTTATATAAACTTCCACAAAAGTATTTTTGAGATACATTAAAGTAAGATACAGAATATATATAGAACAGTCACAAATATGGTAAAGAGTAAAAAATAATTTTAAATGAAATTAGTTCATTTAAGAATGTGAGATGAGATGATTGTCATAATAAAGATTTAATTTAGCTCTTAGCATTGGATGCTAAGATGCCAAAATAAGAAATATTTATTGAGTTACATGTTTATTTAATTGAAGAGACACAATTTTATCTATGTTTATTAATGCATATACTACCTTATGATTGTAAACTCTCTGAAATAAGAACTCTGTGGATCTATGTTTAAGCAAAGGGAGATTTTAGCTCAAGTGACCAAATGCTTAAGTGTGACATCTATTGACAATACAAAGTTATCTGTATTGTATTGTATTCACAAATAATCATAGGTTTTAACAAGTAAGAGGAAGGAGAGTGATACCATGCACAAATCACAAGATTTGGATTCAGATAGGCTCAGATTATCTGTCTGTTCTTGCTTTGGGGCTCTGTGACCCTAGATGCTGTGTAACCTTTTGTTGACCTTTAGTTTTCTCATTTTCGAACAGGACTACATTTTTCTCAAAAAGACTTTGGTTTGGTTAAATGAAGTAATCAGCAGCTAGTTTTCTTTCTAGACAATGTCCTCAACTCAGTGTAGGCTTCCTAGCTAAACAGACTTTAAGCATCACAAGTTACTCAACATATCTAAGCTTGATTTTCTCATTTGTAAAGTGGCAGTAATAATGTAATAATACTGGAATAATTTGAAAACAGAGATAGAACATTGAGTTACTAAGTACTCAATGTATCATTGTCAAACCCCATTTTGGCCCAAATGCATTGAATTGAAAGTTGATATGTTTGTCAGCAGTGTGTGACAAAGCAAAGTTAAGTTCTTAGGTGTATTCCTGGATTGTTCATGTTCCTGATATTTGAGCTCTTATAAAATCACAGTCATGGGCTGGGTTGTAGTTCAGTGGTAAAACATACGGGTTCAACTGTAATAGTCCTTCATTTTTCCCAGTCATTCAGATTATACTCATTTGGTAATAAGCAGCTAACCTTCTTGCATAGTTAGAGTCTTGTGTAGTGATGGGAACGATAACTTGTTTTTAATATGTATTGGAGGTTAGGACCCTGTGACTGCTTTTTATTGTTAGTACACATTTTACATTCACAAATCCACATCCATGTTTGTTTTCTGGTGTGGTAGCACTTTCCTTTTGCTTGCTTACTTTTGTTCTTCTTCATTGGTGCTGTTGTCCACAGTACTCCAGGTACTATTTTGCATTACTACAGTAAGATACAAGATATTTGACTTCTCTAAATCTCAACGTCTTCTTTATTCAGGATCCGCGCTTCATTGTTCTGCCTTTTTTTTTTTTTTTTTTTTTTTTTGGTGAATTCATCTGTTTCTCCTTGAAATTCTATCAGTTTTTATTCTCTAGTTAGACACATATACATTAAAGGTTGTTTTATCTTGGAAAACTGATCCTTTCACTGTAATTAATACTCTTTTAATTTCTGAGTCTGCAGGATCAGTATAGTGGACAAATTTGAAAGAAATTTTCGTCATGGTTGCTTCACATGTTGCTTCTGTTTTTTGTTCTTCTATAACTCCACTGTGCATTCATTAAAATTCATGTATTTGTCTAAAGTTCCCAGATACTTTGTTGTTTTTCAGTGCCTCCCTTCTTTCCCCCCAGTTTGGAAGTTCCTATTGTTATATCTGTAAATTCTTTCTCAACAATTAACTAAAGTGTCCTCAAAGACATACATTTGTTTTTACTTAAAGTGTCTTCAAAGATATTCATTTGTTTTAAAATAGTTTAGCTTATAGCATTTCTGATTTGTTAAGGAGTTTTCACCTCTCTAATCTTTTGCTCAAAAAGATGTTTGCTTTTTCTATTTATGTCTTTAGAATAACTGGAGCTTTAAAAATTCTTGGCCGATATTTTCAACATTCTTGTCATATAATACTTCTTCTCATACTTTTTATTTTCTTTAAACTTTTTTTTCCTGTTATGCCTTACAGCTTTTTGGTAAGTAGTGAAAATTCTGTACTGGACAAAAGGTGCTATAGTGAATAGGATTTTACTAATGTGATGCTAAGATGTGGAGGTAGGAGAAGCTTTCTTTGATCTTTTGGTGAACCTGTACCCTTGGGCTGTGAACTTCATTAGGGCCTCTCAGTCTTGCCCTGGCCCACCTGTAGTGAAACCAAATGGTTTTAGAAGGGGCTAGAAATTCCCTGTTCCCCAAGGTAGGATAGACTCTGATAAAAACTGCAGTGGGTCCATCTGTGGTAAAAATTGTTCTTTCCATTGACAAGGTTTTTTAAGAACAGACTCTTGCCTGCTTTCAAAATGGTTCTTTCCCCTCCCTTCCCCTCCCTTTCCCTCCCTTCCTCAATGAAGCATGAGGCAGTTTCTTCTGATATTCACTCTGAGGACCTAGTAGAACTCCCAGAAGTAAAACTTAAGAGGTCAGTGATCCTCTTGTGAGTGGGTTCCCTACATCTATCCAGTATTGAAACCCATTCCACTCTGACATTGATTCTTTGGAGATTTTATTTGTAGATTTTTCCTTCAGCCAGTTTTATTCTCTTCACCTTTCTCCTAAGACTTGTACATCTGTTGTAAAAGACTCACTTCTTATTTTGGTTTGTCTAGATTCCGAAGTATTTGATTAGGGTACAGTGGTGACTTTTGAGTTCCTTAGATACTGAAGTGGGAGCCAAAAATCTAGAAGCGTATTTTTATTTATCTTAATGAACATAGTTATGGCTTTATATTTGTCTTTTACTTTCAACATCTTGGTCATTTAGGGGTCTGTTACCATGATTCATCTTTCTTTTGAGCATAAGTAACATTTTTCATTTTTTGTCATATGTTTGCTAATTTGGGGCTTTTTGGTTAGATACTACAAATGATGCATTATAAAAAGAACCTTTGAATTCTATACATTTTTCTCTAGAGTTTTTATTTTTCAAAGCTGACAGTTTAAGCTTCTTACTTGAGTTCCAATTTCTTTTCTTTCTTTTTTTTTAATTTGTTTGTTTTTGTGTATTAGAAGGTAAATTATGTGTACCTTTTTTTTGTTTCACTCTGGAATTTCCCAAGGCCCTGCCTTCCTGAGCCATAAGTAAAGGCTGCCACAAGAAACAGAGTCTTAACTCTTTTTTTTTAAATTCAGTTGTGCCTCTGTGTGTGTGTGTGTGTGTGTGTGTGTGTGTGTGTGTGTATAGAAACCACCATGGACGCCTCCACCTCCTTTTTGTTTACTCTGCCCCGGGATTCACAGGCTCCGCCCTACCAGGACCAGAAATGCAGGAGCCCCCCTTCCCCCACCCCCCAACCCCACTTCCGCCTGGCGTCTATACGTGGGGTCTAGGATCCGAACTCGGGACCTTCCGCCTGCAAGGCAGAGGCTTAACCCTTGAGCCACCTGTCCAGCCCCCAGAGTCTTAACTTTTGAGCCATCTTACCAGCCCCTTGAGTCCCAATTTCTAAATCTTTAAAATGATGGTAATAAAATGACTTATCGACATATTTGAATAAAGATATAACATATATGAGGCATTTAGAAATATGAATGAAATGTAGTAAAAGCTATGATAAGAAATAATTATGTAGTTTACAACAGAGCTTTTATATATATTTCTGCCATCTTCAGATGATTAAACAACACAGTAGTATCTTTTATTGGTAACAAAACAGCACTATTATGGTTTGATGTTATCTTTGAAGTTAGTGAGAGTTTTTTTAGCTTTTGAGTTAGGTTTTCTTAAGGCAGTGATTTTTTTCTGATCATTTATTTCTGCTGTTTCAATTTTTTCACCTTACCTTAACAGTTAGTTTTCATTCTTCTTTACTTACATTGATTACAGATATTTATTATCCTCTTCCTGTGATTGTCAATAGTAGTTTTAAAATTTTTAAGTAAACTTTTAGACTTTATTACTTCATGCCTTCAAAAAGTGTTCACATCAACTTTTGAAATGTACTATTTGTTTACTCTGGTTTCTTCAGTGTGTTGGTTTGATTTAAATTCCTAAGCATAGTCTACTTGGCTGTTTACTAGTCTTTTCTCATTTTAGAGCTGCAGTATTACACTTGGGCAAAAAAAAAAAAAAAAAAAAAAAAGTGTAAGAGCAAGAATAAATGTAGCTATGTGGAACAAGATAGAATAACTCAATGTGAAACATGTTTTTGACTGATGAGTAGATCTTGCTAGTAGCCTTAGTCATCCTGAATTTCTTTCTGGCATTGAGAGCCCACATCCACACCAGCAGCAAATCCTGCCATCTCAAGTCTATGAAGTAAGCATGCAATCTGATCCATTCTACACCACCTCTTTGTTATAGTCTGAACCATCGCACTTGTTTTTCTACATTCTGACTTCTCTCAGCAACTATATCGATTTTATTTTAATTTAGATCAGAATGTGGCATGGTGGTACATTTCTGTTATTTAGTCCTCAAGAAGCTTAGATAGGATCATGAGGCCAGCTTGAGCCAAAGAAAATTTGAGGCATGGCTAAATACTTTCTTTAAAAACCAATATTAATAAAAATTAAACTGTAAATCAGATGATCTTCATATGTACAAAACTCTTTGGTGACTCTTCATTATGTAGAATAATATCCATTGTTTTCCTCATGATATAAAAAGTTATATATAATATGGTTCTTTATATTTCTGATCTTATCTTCTAGTGCTCATAAGCTATAGCTATGCTGAATACTAGTTCAAGTACCAAGTACACTCTTGTCTAATAGTTCCTTGTAACTTCATCATCATCTATACTCAGTTCCGTTTCATTTATTTTTATGTATTCTATGTGTGTGTGTGTGTGTGTGCGTGTGTGCGCGTATTCAATAGTATATTAGTTAACCTTTCTCACAGCTATGACTAGAGACCTGGCTGAAAATCACTACCTAGAGCGAGCAAAGATTTATTCTGGTTCATAGTTTAAAACATTTTAGTGTATCATGGCTAGAAAGACGTAATGGTAGGTGCAGTTCAGTCTTTGTTGGTGAGAATATGAGGCAGCGCTCACATTATAGAGGCCAAGCAGAAAACAAAATATAGGACCAGAAGCAAAGCAGGTATCTAAGACCTGCCCTTCAGTGAGCCACTTGGATTCCATAAAGCAAAGGATCCGCAACCTTCTCAACGAGTGCCACCAGCTGAATACCAGTTGTGCACGCAGGAGCCTGTGGGAGATGTTTCAGAGTTAAGCCATAACATATGCAAGTTTCTACCCTTCATAGTTTCATGTATTAGAATACTGAGTCCCCAGCTGATGCTTTCTTTCCATTCCTGTCTCCCTCCCTCCCTCTCTCCCTTCCTCTCCATATCTCTCTTTCTCTCTCTCTCTTTCTCTTCCTTCCTTCCTTCCTTCCTTCCTTCCTTCCTTCCTTCCTTCCTTCCTTCCTTCCCCCTTCCTTCCTTCCTTCCCTTCCTTCCTTCCTTCCTTCTTCTTCTTCTTCCTTCCTTCCTCCTTCCTTCCTTCCTTTCCTTCCTTCCCTTCTTCCTTCCTTCCTTCCTTCCTTCTTCCTTCCTTCCTTCCTTCCTCCTTCCTTCCTTCCTTCCTTCCTTCCTTCCTTCCTTCCTTCCTTCCTTCCTTCCTTCCTTCCTTCCTTTTTTTTCTTTTCTTTCTCTTTCTTTCTTTCTCTCTCTCTTTCTTTCAGTTTTGGAACTTAGGAGGTGAAGTCTTGCTGGAGGCCGTACATCATGTGGGTACATCTTGAGGAATTATTCCTGGGACCTGTTTCCTGAGTTTTGGTGCAATGTGACCAAAAGGTCTCCTGCTCCTGACCCAGTGCTTTTTGTCACCTAATGGATTGTAGCCCGTTGGAACTATAAACCAGAATAAGCCCTTTTTTCTTTAAATTGTTTGTTGAAGGTGGGGGATATCTTATCAGAGCAACAGGAAAAATAATTAAGACACTTATTTATCAAGATGGAAAGCTTTTTGTTTAATTGCAACAGCCCTATGACCTAGAACTAAACATAACTTTTTATTTGGGTTGCTTGTTACTTTTTTTGAGACAAAGTCTTGGTGTTTAGCCTTGGGTAGCCTGGTATTTCTTTGATTGGCCTTGATTTGATTGTGATCATCCTACTTCACCTTCCCAAATGCTGATATTTCAGGTATGTATTATGTCCACATTCCAATAAGGACCTTTTGATTGCATGTTTGAATAAATCCAGTAGGAAGGACAAGAAATGGTTGTATTGATAGGGAAATAATTGGGCATATGATACAGCATCAAGATTCTTAAAACCCGCAGAGAGTGATTAGGCTGGAATATCTTTAGGATAGAAGATACTGAAGTAGATATCTTGGTGCCAAAAGATTATTTGGTAGTCTGATTGTTTAGACAAGTAATATTATGTAAATCAGAAGCATCCCAGATTATTGATTAAACCAGGGGACAGGTTTTTTTTCCCTGTTTGTCCATTTGGACCCTGTTTGCTAGTGGGGAGGTGAGGCTTTAAAGTGCTTTTTAGATTATTGCTGTAGCCATTTTCCAATCTTTTTGCTACTAATTTTATTGCTAGCTTCCTCTGGTGACTGGCTTTCATCTCCCTGGTTCCATTTTTTTTGGGGGGTGGGGGAGGGGTCAGGAATGGTGTTTATTCTGTACAATACATAGAGTGGATAATTCAGAACTTATTGAACTGTATTATATACTTAGTTGATTTCAGCTTTTCAAGCTAATTTAGACAATATTGTATGTACACTTTTGTGCCAAACTTTTTTTTAAATTTTTTTATTATTTATTCAATTGTGGGTGTATGCATGTGTGTGCATGTGTGTATGTATGTGTGTGTGTGTAGAACCACAGACGAACTCCGGAACCACCAAGGACCGCCTCCACCTCCTCCTTGTTTACTCTGCCCGGGGATTCACAGTGTGCCAAACTTTTTCCAGAAATACAATTGATTTAGTAATGTTTAGTGCTAAGAAGGAATATTGGGGATGATATAAATTATATATTGAACTTTCTCTGGAATTTAAATTTGGCAAATATTTAATTTCAAAGTGTGTAATAATTTTATGCCACAGAATACCTTGCCTCCATATAATTTTGAAATTAAATGTCATTGCTTCTCATTTTGGTCTGATCAGTGCCTTCTTTGTTTAAAGGGGATAAATAATATTTTAGTTAAGCCCTGTAGAGCTGTTGAAGATAGAAAGAAGTATTTATAAATTATATTGGTAAATCGATTATTTTAAAAATAATTAGTTGTTTCAAAAACAAATTATTCCATTCAAAGTAAAATAGGTCAAAACAGCTAAATTTTTTAAAAATTTAAATTTTCATTTATTTGAGAGGGAGACAAGAGAAAAAGAGAAAGGCATGCCATGGTGTACAGGTGGAGCTCAGAGGGTAGATAACTTTTTGAAATCTGTTTTCTTCTCTCACCATGTGGGCTTATGGGGATTAAACTCACCAAGTTTTAGAGCAGGTGCTTTACTTGCCGAGTATTTCACTGGGCCCAAAACAACCAATTTTTAATTGTGGCATTGATGAAAGGCTCCTAATAACATCTGAAGACTTTTAACAAGCTATCAAGTTTCTAATAAGTTTTTTTTATCATCTTTCTGGTGATTGTGTATCTTTAGATCATGAATGAATGTTATACTCATTAATCTGCACAGCAGATAATAAAAAATAAGATTATAAGAAGGGATGAATATATAGATACTAGTCCTAGCTATGTTATTGTCAACTAGTTATTAAAAAAATACACTAAAATTTTATCTCCTGGATCTCTGTTCCTTATTATATATTTGAATTGTTTCTAAATTTATTTCAGGTTTACAATGTTCTAGTTTATTAATTTACATAATCTCTTAAAGGTACATGATGTAATCATACATTCATTTAATAATGCCATCTTCAGAGTTACATCTCCCCAAGTCATTGCAGAGTAGATCAGCAACATTGTAGAGTCAGGGGGAGCTGGAAATGAAAAACATTTTTACTTTAAAGTTTTTTGATGTTTAATCTATGTTTGGTATAATATTGGATCAGAGTGTATATGTGTGTGTGTAGCAGAATTCATCAACAAGAAAATTACTTTCTATCGTAGATATCTTTTTTTTAATTTTTTTATTATTCAATTGTGTGTGTATGCATGTGTGCACATGTGTGCATGTATGTGCGTGTAGAACCACGGACGAATTCAGGAACCACCATGGACGCCTCCGTCTCCTCCTTATTTACTCTGCCCTGGGATTCACAGGCTCCGCCCTACCAGGACCAGAAACGCAGGCTGCCCCTACTTCCGCCTGGTGTCTATACGTGGGGTCTAGGATCCGAACTCAGGACCTTCCGCCTGCAAGGCAGAGGCTTAACCCCTGAGCCACCTCTCCAGCCCCTCTATCGTAGATATCTTATAAAGTATCATTTATTCTCAGTTTCCTTCCCCCAAAAGACATTTGAAAACCAAATTTATCTTGTGCTCAGCCCAAATTAGGCCAGTCAAACATCTTCCCATCCTAACTAAGACTCAGAGAATCTTGCAGAAGAGGGGATGGTAAGAATCTAAGAGCCTAAAAGTGAAGAGGTCCACTGCCCAGCCAGGTCATTCTAGTTACTACAGGGCTACTGCACTCAGTACCCCAACCAGACCTGCACAATGGCTGACAAATCAAAGTTCCCATGGACCAGCGAGGAACTCAGGAAAAATAAATACACTGAGTGGAAACCATAGAGACAGGTGAAGGGGACTGTCCCTATCTGAGAGTTTACCCGTGGAAGGGCCATTGTTCTACCTGAGTCCTTACTAGAGAAAACAACCCAAAAGGAACATTTGGGCCCACACAAGCCCGACAGGTAGGAGGGTGAGAGGGAGAGGGATGGATCAGTGATAGGAGGGAAGGAGGAGGAGACAGAGGGGAAGGGAGAAGAATGGAAGAAAAAAGGGCAGGGACAACCACGAATTTTGTTTGTATAAAAGGAAAATAATAAAAAAATACATATCTAAGTGGCAAGGTTCTAAACAAGTTATTCAGTTGTTTTAACATAAAATCATACTGTACATTTAGTAATACATTTGTGCATGCCATGTAAGTTCAGAATAAGAATTGTCTAGTAGATCTAGTAGTGTGTAGCACTCCTTTATGTTAATTTTTATATTGTTGGATTGTTCTTATGCTAAGAAAATAGTTTTTCAATGATGATATTGTTTTCAGATGTATACAAAAGGAATGGTTGTGTTTATTTGTTATGGTGATAAGAAGTGCATTTGAAACTGTTGCACCTTGGAAACATTTTGTGTGAAAGTTTAGCCCGTGCAACTGATTTCATTATGTTGTGAATCTTTTCAGTGTATTGTCTTAACCATGGGAATGTGATTTTTTTTTAGTCTAATTTGTGCTGTTTCTCTAATCAATATATGAATAGAATATTATCTACCAAGATGCTTATGGACTATCTCACCACTACAAAATTCCCATTTTAGCCTCTGGTGAGATTTTAGAATTTTTCTTTTCATCTTTGTATCTGATGGTTCTGTGCAGCTATTATTGAAAGAATGTAATCAGTGAAAACAAATTTAAGGTATAGAATATATTATTCTTTCCCAACATTAGTAATAATAAATTTCAGAGCGTACCCTTTTTGTGAAGTTAATATCATATCTTACGTTATTAAAGAAAGGAATATTTCTGTGGTAATCTTAGAAATTAGGGTCAGGAAAATAAGAACTTTATTTTATAGATTAAAGCTCTCCCTATGTTATTAAATTTTAATAACATTGATATTCTGCCTGCTTTATGAAACCTTTTATTACAAACAGTTATGAATATGAACATCTCATTTGACTACTGATGAACAGAGGGGAAAATCTAAATTAAAACTTTAAATACCACTATTTAATTACCCAAATGGCTTTGACTGTGTTAAAGAGTGTCTGGGATTATTCTGTTTTTCAATTTGTTTTAATGCTTCCTCGGTAAAAGCTGATGGATTCCCAGGCCCATTGCTGTCACTGATGAACTATATAAAGATAAATGACATTATGGTAAATTCCACTTAATGACACATTTTTAATTTTCAGAACACAGACATTTTCAGGCTAGTGAATGAAGGCTAATTACCTCAAGATCAGAACAAAATAACTCCTCATTTCGAAAGATAATAGAAAAGAAATGTTGCAGATTAATGGTGCTATTTATCTGTAAAGGAAAAAATTTTATCTTTATCCAGATAGCATAGCTCCCCAAGGAGCATGGTTATAAAATGAATCTGAAGTCGCAACTTAATAGGTTATTAAAATTGTGAGTGCAGGCTCTCCTGCTTTAGTCTTTCCATAAATTTAAATGGAAGGTCTGCTATATTCAAAAAGGAACAGCTTGTTTATGAAGCAAGGGGGAGCAACATAGGTTACTGACAAAAGATTCACTTAAGCTCATTCTCATAGCTTACTTCTTTATTTCTCTGAATGAAACTAAACTATTTGAAAATTGTTTTCAAATTATGTCACCACTCTTCATTGATACTAAGAGGAAGGACCATATTTGGACTTGTTTAATTAAGATTTGCTTGGTGTCTTTTCTGAATATATATGCATCATTTTGCAATCTGATTTGATTGTGTGTTGATGTGTATGTAATTTTAGACATTTTAAATTTGTTATGTAAGAGGAAAACACCTTGAAGGTGTGATTTTATGTTAATAGGTGGAATTTATGTAAGACTAGTCAATAAATCATTATTCACAGTTAAAAACATTAATAACCCCTTTGTTACACTTTGACACAAGTAGTGACAGCTCAGATATTATTTGGCTCTTCCTGGCATCTAAATTCCAGCTTTTGTTCTGATAGTTTTTTTTAAATAATGAGGTCATGGGATTTTATTCAGTTTTCATTCTTGGCTATTGATCATATTTCTGAGTAACTGAGAAATATCTATGACAAATACACCTCAAAAATACATGTGTTTCTTCCGTTGGATAGAAATTACATTGTATCATCAAATATTATTTTTCCTTTGCAGTTTTCTCTAAATTGTTAGCAAACAATTGGTTTATTTATTAAGGATAGCAGCATTATTTTGATGGATATTTTCTATTAAATAGTCAAAAGAATTCTTTGTAATTACAATTGTAGTATGATTGATACTATGTTAACTACTGTGAAAGCCTCACTCTTTTTAAGTAATTTTGATTCTATAATCTAGAGGCAATTTTAATTTCTGATAAAATAAGTTACTGACTTGAAAGTCTGATAGTAACATTTAAAAAGCAGGGGAAATTGTATAAAATTCACTCAGTGTGCCAAACCTCTTTTGTCTTTTTCCCCTTTTCTCAGAGTCACAGCTCAAATCCATATCTTTGAGCATGTTAAATAAATGTTTTAGCAGTGAGCTATAACCAAAGACCTGTCTTACTGTTCTTAATAGGAGGTTTTCTTTATTATTTATTTGCTATAGGTGCGTCCATCTTATAATAACCTGAGAGAAACAAATAAGAATTCTGCAGTTTATGTCAGTCACATAAACCTACTGTGGAAACAAATCATGTTTTGTAGTGTTGGGCAAATTTGTTTATGAGTAAAAAGAGGTGAATGTTGTATATAAGAGATTTCTGTGATTTATCATTTGCAGTCTACATTTTAAAGTGTGACTAGCTCTAAATCTCAGACTAAATACTTTTATTCTACTATTGGGAACAAGGTAAGTATGTTGTTCTGAGTGGTTCTGTGCCATACTATACAGAAAGTCCTTCTTTCATTAAGGCTTGCTGTCAGTGTATAGGAAAGGAAAGATAATACTAAGCACTGTGTACTAATTCTGAATAATACATAGATTTTGAAACCCCAAATTTGAAAGAACCAGATGTCTTGCAAGAACTCAAGTAGCTGTGCATTGTCTATTGGATGATTCTGCATTTGTACCCTTCACTCTTGGGTAAATGTTAGGATCATTTGTATTTTTATAGGTTTCTACTCCTACTTCACCTTTATCCAGGAAATATTTCTAGAGACAGAAATCTTATTTCAAGGTGGGTTATAGGTCATTGGTAGTGCACTTACCTAACATGAGTTGAGGCCCTGGGGTCCCAGCTTTGTGGTGAGATGAGGATTGTGTTTCATGTATTGCCTGAGTGTTTATTTTGTTTTTTATTGCTTTCACACGTGTACATGTGTGTGTGGGTATGTGTACAAGAGGGAACTTGAGTGTTTATGCCTATAGAAGTCTAAGGGTAACATTGGGAGTCATCCTGGATTGCATTACCTCTTATTGCTTTGCTCTGGGGTTTCCCAGGCTCTGCCTTCCAGGGCCAGAATTTCAGGCTACTCCCATTTCCTCCTGGTATTATGTGGGATCTGGGATCCAAACTCAGGTCTTTTTGCTTGTGAGGCAAAGGCTTTCACCCCAAGCCACCTCCCCTGCTCTTCGTTTCTTAAATATCCATTTATTTATTTTGCTATAGCTCTTTAAGATTGCAGAAAAGAAATTGCTAAGTCAATTTTAGTAATAATTTGAAAGTGTGAGATGTGTTGGGTTTGCACCTTCATGTTTTCAATTGTCCAGTATTAGTTCACACAATGCAGTGTGCTCAGTTGTTTTTGGTTTATGTGTTTAAAGTACAATTTCATTTCTTATGCTATAGATTTGAAGGTAATGTCATCTCAGATAGTAAAGCTATTTTGTATACAAAATATTTTAGACTTTTTTTATTTTTATATCATAAACCATTCAGAGAAAAGTTCAGTTGCAGTCTCCAGGCCTTCTTACTTAGTGACTTAGATATGAAGTTCCAACTTTGTGTGCAGGACTCCTAGGTGTTGTGGGAGATAGAAAAATCAATTCTAAAAAACTGAGTCTTTTTCATACTTTCTGGTTCAGGTATGATGCTGTGTTGAGTATCCTGTATGGTTACCTTGACTAATATTATTGGGTTTTTTTAATATTATTGTTTGATGTCTTTACTTTTGGAATCTGGATTTGAATTGGCCAGGATAAATTCAGACCAGCTGTTTTAGAGGTTGCCTTGATCTTATGGTGGTTAAGAAGGAATTGTTTAGATACATCCACTGCTTAGAGTGTTTTAAAATTTTGTGAAGTGCATATAGTTCAAGGATTGCACTCTTACAGGGAGACCATTAACTAACAAACCAGACTTCATATTCTTATGTGAACTCTATTAAAATACTACATTTTGTTAAATCCATGAATGGGAATCTTTGATTTCCACATCTTACTGACTTGAATATATATGTGAAATTTTGAAAAATGTGTTTTTAAAACTCATGTATGTATTTGTTATTTGTGTAGTGTGTCTTTATGTTCAAATGTTTCCTGCAGTCTTTGTTTTATTTCAGTCTGTTGTCTCTACCTGGTTTTGTTATAACAAAAATCCTATTGAGAATAATGTGTTCATCTAATCATGATAAATTACTTCTGTGAAAGAATTTGTTTTAGGATTAATTCAGATTATAAGAAGCCTTTTCTAATGAATTGAATGCTTATTTGATCAAATGTTATTTTACATTGTCATATTTTATGTGATTAATGTTTCTCATGTTCTTAGAAATGTGAAGTATTTAAAATGAATTTCTACCTGATAAAGGTACATTCCTTCTTGGTAAGCAGCTCATAGGGAGGTATTTCAGTATGGTATAAATATCTTGCCTTCCAACAACCTTTAAGCCAATGATCTTAGCATCTGCTGATGATTCTTGTCCAAATCAGAAAGTTAATATTTTCATGGTTTAATTCTTCTTATGATGCATGCACAGTTTTTAAGAACCTCTGTGTACATACATAAATAGAAGCATCATGTATATTCTAAATTAAAATATTTCTACAGCATTGTGGCTTGTAGTTAGGATTTTGTTCCTGTTGTAACAAATTGCTATAAACTTCTTTGCTTTTACAATCTTAAGTTCAGAAGTCCAAAATGAGTAAGACTGGACAAAATCAACGTGTGACCAGAATATTCCCTTTAGAGATTCTTGGAAAGAATCCGTTACTTAGCTTCTGCAGTGGCTACTGTTATATTCTTTGGCTTCTGACCACATCACTTTCATCATAAGCTTATTTGTTTCATGGAATTTTGCAGTGTTCAGTCTTCATTGCCTCTGTGTGTGTGTGTGTGTGTGTGTGTGTGTGTGTGTGTGTGTGTGTGTGTCTGTCTGTCTGTCTGTCTGTCTTCTGACCACCTCTTATGGGATTACATGTGGTTGCATTTATTTATTCATTAATTTCATTTTTTTTATTAAAAATTTAATTATACATTTTAAAATTTTTTACCAGTTCCCTCCCTCCCCCCTCCCCTTCCCCCAGTGTCTCCCCCCAATTCCCAGAGAGTCCTTTATTGTGTGCGCCTAACTCTCCACTGGGTCCTCCTCTCCGATGACATATAAGGACCCAGTGGCATTTCCATAAGCCCTTTCTCTTGTTCCCCTTAAGCATAAGATTACTACTATGGCTGTCAATCCCTTGCCTCCAGGGGTCTCGGTGCCCTTAACAGATGCTAGACTTTATGAGGGCAACAGTGCGCTGGACATTGCGCAGGGCATGCAAAGTTCCATTATGATTGCTTTGGCCCCAACTATTGTTGAGAATCTTGCAAATCGTTGCTCCTCCCATCCTTTTGCTCTTACAATCTTACCGCCCCCTCTTCCGCAAATGTCCCTGAGCTCCAGGATGGGGAGAGATTAGGCTGTCCTAGTTCTATGTGATTGATATAGAGTCTCTGAAGTTCTGGATTGTGGTTTGTTGATTTTCTTTTGCAGTTTTGCTGCTCCTGCAATTCCCTTCACTCCATTCTGCTGGGCACTGTATGTCACCCCCTGGCCAGAGACAAAAAGCTGTTAAACTGGAGTCTTGTTGTAATAGCACATTCAAGGGTAGATGTAATAAGAGTAGGAAACCTCACTGAGGGAGGGGTCCATCACCCATTTGCAAAATGATTACTTTTTATCTGCTAGACTATATGCCCTCCCCTTCTGGTGAGATCAGGAAAGAACGTCTGTGAACTTAACCAGGTTTCTCATTACTTACTTGCAGACCTTGATGGAGGCCTATTTTCTCTGCTGTAACATGGTCTCCTCTCTCCTTGTTTCTGGTGTGGCCCTCCTAACCCATCTCTCTTGTTCATAATCCTTGCAATTAGTGTGTAATTTCATTCATTCATGTGCATTCATTCATTCCAGATGTTAGATTTCCACTAACACAATTAACTAAAAGCCTATTTGTGCACTTGTATTTTTTACTTATTTTACTTTCTAAGGGTAGAAATTAAAATAATTCCAAATGCTGTCATTTTAAGCAAATGATCTGGGATGTCAGCAAGAATGAAATTATAACTATATTTGAACTTTTAACAATTATGTCCTTTAAGATTTAAAATATTATATAATCTCCATAAGTATTTAAGTCTTAAGTGTTATTGTACATATTTAGTTTAGTGGTAAGGTCAGGTAATTGTAAAGCAAACAGAAATATACCTAACTCGGGAATTGGTCTACCATCTTGTGTACTGCAGTGGAGGGAAGAGCAGAGACTAGCATTACAGGGAGCAATGACAAGATACTGACAGGATCAAGAAGAAGTGATGGTAGACTCTTGGATGCAACCTGACAAAGCAAAGGAAGGAGAAAAATGGGGATGAAAGATGTATTTGTATAATTTTGAAATTTAGGTGTGGTATGACTTTGATATGACTGGATCATTCTAAAATTTACTTCTTAGTTTTTTTTTTTTTTCTTTGTGCTGCTTAGCTTATTTCATAAGCTGTCTCTAGGTAGAGGATACCTACATCGCACACAGACACTTTGGTTTCTCTCCCCACCCCATGTTATACACACCCAGTGCTGGGGATACACACAGAACCTTGGGCACAATAGGCAAATACTTTACCCAATATTGAGCTGCACTACCTGCTGTCCTAGCCCTTGGGACCTGGAAGTTCTTTCATTGACTCAGCTTGTGTTATGCCTTTCCAGTCAGTGGAATCCAAGGAACGTATTAGCCAAGGTTTGAACATGTGATTACTTCTCTGTACAGTAAAATATGGGGCGAGAATGCATAATCATCATTCATCATCCAAATTCCTTAGGAAACACTATACTGTTGTCAGATGAAATGGTGAGAATGAAAAATAGTTAAACATGGAAAAACCAAAACATATACCATCTAATATGAAATCATATTTGCATTCTATACTATATTTTGAAAAAAATCACTTAAGTGGGTTTTTTTAAGCGCTTGAGGGTTGTGATTGGAAGTAGCATAGTTGGTGAAGTGCTTGCATTGCAAACATGAGAATCTGCATTCAATCCTCAGAGCCCATATCCCCAGATCCCAAGTAAATGCCAGGCATGAAGGCCCATGTTTATAATCCCTAGACTGTCAGCTGAGGAGGCAGAGACAGAGGATCCCTGGGGCTTGCCAGAGATCCAGTCAACCTAGTTGGGAATTTCCAGGTCAATAAGAAGAGATGAATGGGCAGTGTTCTTAAGGAAGACAGCTGAGGCTGTCCTCTGTTCTCCGTGCACATGTGTATGTACACATGACATGCTCACATATTTAATTTTTTTAGAAAAGCATGTGTGAGGACCTGAATTTGATCTTTAATACTCATATTTTTTTTTTTTTTAAAAAAGCAGTATTCCCATCGCTGGGGAAGCAAAGACAGGCAGATCTCTAGGGCTTTTCATCAGTCACCTTAGCCTACTTGACAAGCTGGAGGTCATCAAGGGACCCAATCTCAGAAAGCAAGGTGATACTGTATGAGGAATATCACTCAAAGTTGACTTCTGATGCATGCACAACTACAGACACACACAGACTAAATTTAAGCACACACATGCGCGCATGAATGCATGCACACTCTTGTATCCAGACTTGTATTTCTCATTTAAGTTTATCAGCATGAGAATATGGAAATAGTTTAGTCATTCTTTTAACAATGTGCCAAATTATCTTATGCTGTTTTGTCCATGGTATCATGTAGTTTTTTTCACCAATAATTTTAAAAGAACTTTTATGTGGATTTCAAAGTGATTTTTTTTTCACATTTTGTCTCAATTTGTCAAATAACCAATTTAAAGGGTTTATGCTAAGGAGCACCAAATTATATTTAAAACATTTTAACCAAGGCTCACTGGGTATCTCTCTACTTTTTATTTATCTAACGTCTATGGGATTTTTAAATGTCTACCCAGAGCATACAGTCAGTAAGCCTCATCTGGAAGACCCATGCACGGCACATTGCAGGCTACTCAATTTATCTACCTTGGAAGGATGAGAGGCTAAGTTGAAAAATCATTTATCAGTTCCACACCAGTTGTTACATTTTTGCTTCAGAAACATCCTTCACCTCCTGAGTCTTATAATCTCTTGCCTTTGAGGTTGTTTCATAGACACGCTTGCACTCAAATGCTTTCAATTTGAACTTCTTCAAGAGAGGTGCCTATCTCCCAGAAGTTGCCTCTGGGGACTATTTTATAGTTGTTATTTCAGCTCCTCCCACTCTAGCTGTGGAAACAGTCCTCTAACCAAAGGCATTCCTAATAGGAAACCAGTACTAGTCAAGCAGTACAGTGGCTTTTGGAAGACTAAACCCCAATCTGGAGTTCTATAAAAACAAGAATACACAACAAAACTAAGAAAGATGACCCAAAATACTATTGCCCTTCAAGATAAACTTTAATAATTGTATCCCACTAGAATGATACTATTTTTAGTTTTACTTGAAAATAATTGAGAAATATGTCATTTACCCCTATTCCTTCAACAATCTTAATTGTAATTATTCTTTGTGCTTTTAAAAGAATCACTTAAATTTTTCATGTGTATGTATTTAAACCGTCCATGTATTTGGGATTCTGTTTTCATCTGCATCTTTCTCCTTTCTTAAAGCTCCTTCTTGATTTTTTTCATCTTTCAATTTTAAATTCCTTTTTATTTATATGTTCCACCTCTATAACCATACTGTAAATCTCTCAGACTCAAGGACCCTCTATTCTATTTTCACCAAAAGAGTCAAGTAAATGTTATTATTTGAGATTATAGTACCAAGTTGAAATAATTCATAAATTATTATCATCTAGCTATCATGAAAGACACAGCAATAAAGCTGGTCCCTGCCTTCAAAGAACTTTTAATTTTTTAAAAGGTACATGACATATATGTGTAATTTAGGAGGATAATTAGAAAAGAGCCATCAGTCTCTCCTCAAGAAAACTGGGTTATATTGCCTCGATAATATTAGATTATTAGGATATTTTTACTTAATTCCCGGTTAACTGAACCGCATTATAAAAGAGATGCTTAAAGGAAAACTGTAGTGACCATAACCCTTCACATATGTACTTCTCAGTGGATAAAACTTTTGCATCTTTTTATCTCACATGTGCTTTCTAAACTTAGGAATCAAAGATTATATTTACTATAGACATATAAAAGTTTCCTATGTGTCTTTCAAAATTTTGGATATTTTTTTCTAATTGCCTTGATGATCAGGAAACAGAATTATCAGTCTTGATGACTTTTCTTTAGTGGTCTTTTGTGCAGAAATTAGCACTCTGGAAGAAAGGAGATATTTCTTGTTTCTAGCATCTTCTCTGGCAGATGAGAACTGATCCTAGTCTGCTTGACCAGAGGTGTTAATGACTCTTATAATACTGTAGCATATTCCTTTAATGATCTCTTGTAATACTACAGTATTTTCCTTTTCCCTATTCCCCTGAAAAGAAGTGAAATAAAAAATTGTGTTAGTTTGAAGTCTTCTTGAATCTTTTGTCTCACTTACATGTGTTTATAAATTTTGCAATTTTTGGACAGTATACCTGCTATATAATATGTGAAAATGCTTAGTAATTGTGCTGTCCTAATCATTTTTCTCCCTTTTAGTAGAATTATGCTCTTACTATAATTATTTAGTGGTTTTTATTGTGTTTAGATGTTCATTGAATTGAAGAGAAAATGGAAGAAGAAATCTTTGTTAAATAATACTTTTATATTACCAGAAAACTGCCTAGTAACTAACTTTAAAAACTACCTTTTTAAAATGTCTTGTTTTTGGAGATAAATTTTGATTTTGATTTTTAAATCAAATTTCATTCTTTTAGCATTATTCAGAACTGTGTGTCTATTTGGATGATCGTTCTATTTCTCTCTATGTTTCAAATCTTCAAAATCTCACTTGCCTCACTGCAGTGTTGGCATGAATGAATATTATGGCAGCAATTATCATCATGACTGCAATAAAAACTTATAAAGGAAATAGCAGCTTCATTAACATCTAGCAGTCTTTGCCCACAGTTATATCAGCAATAGTAGAGATAACAAAAACAGGGAAAGCTGTATTTTATAAATAGTTAGATTACTTTCATTCTTTCCTCAAAGGAAATAAATGCAATGGTTATTTTCCATGTTGATTGTGTCTGCCATGTGGTTCCTGACTCTATAGTTGTTGTTAATTTTGCTATTAATTTTAGACACAGTAGAATAATTGAAATCAAGTTTTCTGGGTAGGCTAAAAGAAATTTATCATTGATTACAAAAGACAAAGAACTTAAAATATACTCTTCATTCACTCAAAGATTTAGACAAAGTAGTTAGCAAATGATTGGCTTCTTGTGTATTTCAGAGCACATTTCACCAGAATTTGAAAATACTTAATAGCTAGATTTCTTATTAAGAAAGTCAATATATTTTCTATATATTTGCAAAACGTAATAACAGTCATTCTTGGCATCATCCATATTTACTATTTCTCATAATTATCGGTGGTTTATATAGACATTCCTTTGTTGGAATTAGATTCTTATTGTAATGCCTTTACTCTTTGCTCTGTGATGTTGCTTTGTTGGCTTGTTCATCTACCTTGTAGATCTTGATGATTCTCATGTTCTAGTCATTTGACTTTTTACTAAGCTGAACCAAAAGAAAGTGCTTGGTTTCTAGCAAAAGAGCTGAACAAAAGCAGGAAGGGAAGGGGTTTGAGCATGGGATCGTAGTATAGAAAACAGCAGATTATATTTCCCCTCTGTTTATGAAAACCAGCTTCAATAAGTTTAGGCCGTCAGCTTTGTTATTTGTTGTCCATTAGCCTCTCTATACTGTTAAAAGTTATTCCATTACAGAATGGTTTGAAATTTAAAAAAAAAAATGGTTTGTTCAAACGTTTTAAAGTTAGAAAAGATAGTTTTTTACATCATTTAACTATATTTCTATTAGGTATGCAATTAGGGGCAGCCTACCTTTTAACTGTATTATGGTTTATCTCTGTGTTTACAGTGAGTTTTTTTGGTAAATCTTTGAAACAAAACTTTTTAACTTTTTTCTTTTTTCATTTAATATTACCATTGAAGAAAGAATGTATAAGAACCATACAGGAGACAGTAAACAATAAAAGCATATCACAGTTTCTCTAGGTGCCAAAGCAAAAGAAACTCTAGCACATCTGTGTACTGGCACTGTGGAGTGGAAGAAATGAGCTTCTCAGTTCCTTTTTAAACTGCAGGAAGTAATAGATTTAGACTTGTACTTGTCTTCAAATATAAGCACTCTGTATATTTATATAATGAAATAATGTATCAAAAGCCATTAGATTAGCAAAAAACATAAAGTGTGGGTTTTAATTGGTGTATCATGGGAAGATAAGTTGCCGTTGAGGGTGTGGACCTAAAAGACATTAATATAGCTTGTATTACACATTTTGGTATGTGAATGTTTTTTGTTGTGTCTCCTTATGTAAAGGTAACAAATACAGAAAAATCTTTAAAAAGTATAAATTTTTGAAATCTTTAAAAATTTTACTTAACATTTTCCAGGTTCGATTTTGAAGACTGGTGTTAGTATTACTTAAAAATTATTCAGTTTTTTTGTTTTAAAGTTTTTACCTTTAATCTAGTTTTTAAATGTTTTATGAGCAATTTAAGTATTGTTAGAGCTGTTGTTTTATAGAGCCCAAAAGCTCAAATTACCACTGTGCAAACCTGGTTATTGTGTTTTAGAAGGCAGATAAGTAAAATATTATTTATTAATGGTTGCAAGCCAAATTCTGGTGAAGGCTTACATTAAAGCCAGAGAAAATAAAGTGTTGGTGCTTCAAAAGTGTATGGAAAAGAAAATCTTTATATTTCCATGTCAGTTAAGAATAAGCCAGAGGATAGATTATTACATTTAAGAGTAAGTCCATTTAAAGCTATTTTTTATATTAAGACAATTTTTGTCCTACTATAATCCAATGCATTCAATACTTTTTAACTTTCAAAATAATGGTAAAGAAGCTATAAGAGTAGCAAAGACTGAGATTGGAATGGGCAGATAACAATTTCTTTCAAATGCCTATAATTAAATAAAGTTTGTTCTTCTAGGATTAAAACAACTTTAATAAAAAATAAAATGTTGATACCAAGGAAATAACTACCAGATACATATTTGTTAGCAATTTAGATGCATTTTCAGATTTTAATAAGAATATTATTAAATAAATACTAGTGTTATAATGTCTCACATAAAATTTCACATTAAAAAACAAATCAGTTCATTTAACAGAATAATTTCCAAATTTACCTAAGCTTCTTAACATATTTGAACCTCTCATATATTAAGGATTCACATATACATATATGACTAATGTATAGGAATCAAAATTTTTTTTATTTTTTATTTTAAGACTCATTGGATTACAATGTGCACACTTTTAGCTATTTAAATGTGTCCCAATAATAACTCCAATTTTTATATTGCAGTTAGGACTGTGGGTTGGTATTGGTCTTATTAATGAATCTAAAGCAAAGTCCTACAAATGGAAAGCTATTTCTGACTTTAACTTTTGACTCTTCTACATTAGTGCAAGTAAAATTGATGTATTCTTAGTTCCATGTAGTGGTATTTTATAATGCCATAGCAAAGCACAGTTGGAAATGAGAAGTGCTGTCTCTTAGAAGTTCTCTCATATTTCAGCTAAAACATACTCAGCAAAAAAGATATGTAAATTAAAAGAACATCTCCAGTTTCCTATTCTGAGTAAAGCTTTGATTTTTTGCTGATTCAGGAAGTAAGGTTGACATTGGAGCTTCTCATTTCATCTGGAATAATCACTTTTTCCTTTTGAAAAGTCTTTCATTTTAGCAGAAATATCTTCTAAAACAGTCCATTTTGCATGGATGAACCTGTTTTTCTCTAGATAACACAGAAAATTCAACTATCATAAACGGTAACCCGCTTTCTATAGTATTGCTTTCCCTGAGTGCCAAGTGAGATACTGAAATGCCAGGCTGTTCATTCTGGAGATTTCACCGATTTTCTTGGCTATATCCCTACCCCAAACCCCAAATAACAACCCCCCAAAGAAAAATTTTGACTTCCAAATTGACTGATGCAATAAAATGTTTAACCCTAGGGTTAGAATAAAATGCTGACTGCCTAATGAAGGTGACTAATATCAGTGGAGTTCTCCCCTAAGCCTGTGGCTCATCAGCTTAGTATCATTGAAAGTACATAATTCCAGTTCTTGAAACATTGCACTTTTTTTTAAATAAGTGCTGAATTCTTTTAATAATTACAATGTTTTCTCAGATTTTTCTTTAATAGTTTTTCCTTCCACATATGTACTTAAAAGTCAGATAAATATTAAGTTCATTTTAATTCCAACTTTTCTATTCCAAACATTCAACTGCCAAATAGAGAAAACACAACAGCTTATTTGTTTAAATTAACATTAAGCAAAATTACAAACTGAAAAAAATGGCATAATCTACACAATGTCCATTAAAATTTCCGAAGGTCAAATTCTGTTGCTTAGATTTCTGCCAAAATATGCTCTAAGCAAACTGAAATTTCCCTCAGCTTTTATAGTAAATAGAAATATATATGTGTTGCTTAGCTTAGCCAGAGACTTACAGATGGCTCCATTTTGTTTCAGTTATATAATTTCTATGCTGTATATATGGGGCTTCCTTTCCATGGTACTTGGGACATGTTCTCAAAGGAACAAATGTAGGCTTCTATAGTCCCAGACTTATCAAATTTTTTATTCCATGTGGACAATGCTTTTAAACTTCTTTCAGATAGCACATTTTCTTGTATTAATGCAATAGAGCCAAGATGACAGGATGACAATAAATATGTTATTAAAAACATGTTCTATTTGTTGCAGAGATATTAATGGAAATCTAGAGTCTGATGCCTCAAGTTATTAAAGATTGTGTATTTTGTATTTATAGTTTACATTTACATATTAATTTTTATCTATTAAGAATTGCTTTCAAATTAAAGTATTTACATATGCTTAAACAAAACCGTGAAATTGCATTTGATCTCCAGAAGCCAATTCATTTTATTAGCACACTAAATGCTTCTGCATTAAATAAAGCCAGATTTAGTGACAAGCTTTACCCTTACACTGGGAAATACCATGAAGGAAAGCGGTCATGGTGTGTGTGTGTGTGTGTGTGTGTGTGTGTGTGTGTGTGTGTGTGTGTGTGTATAATACATAATATATATCACAAAATATATTTCTTTAATTTAGTATGGCAAAATGCTATTTTTTGTCATTTAACACTTAAGCTTTTGAACCAAACATAGAGAAGAATTAGAATATTTCTTAGTAAAGTTTATAATATATAAATAGTTCATCTTTTCAAATACAAGTAATGTTTTTAAAGTGACAAATGATGCATTTAAAATCATGTGTTATCTTGATGTAATAATCTTATAAAATTTAAATATATTCTGAAAGCATTTTAAATATTTACTAAGGCTTTCATATGAAAATTCTAAATCTTTGTTACAAAATTGTATGATCAGTCTGTTACTGTGAAATCATTTCAGCATTTTTATGTTTCTGGCTACCGTGCTTTGGAAACTTTAATCCAACTTTTTTTTTTTGTAAAAATATGTCTTTTGAAAAGACTCTGTTTGGGAGGGAACATAAACATTGTTTCCTTCTTTATTCTGTTTAGAAAACTGCCCTTTTATACTTGGTTAGTAAATTTAAAGTGTCACAGAAAGCACTGTTCAAGATCTATGCATTCAGTATTAAATACTGTCAAATCTGTGTAACAACTAATTCTAACTAAGGCATGGATTTTGGTGGGAAAGTTAGTCTGTTCTCTTTGCAGATATGGTTGACTTGAAAACAACAAAATCACAGACTATTTGTTCATCTTTGCATAAAACTATAACAGCTAAATGTAAATCAGCATTTACTGTAACTTGGCTTCCAGTGTTTGCATTAGCAAATTCACACAAAAAAACATATGCTACATGCTTGTGTGGTATTAATTTGTTGTAATATTGTGTAGTCTGGAAGACATAGGATTTGTCTACTGTGCCACTAAACTTTCTATTTCGTATATTGTTATTCTGGTTCTATTTATTTTTATCCTATTAATCAGTAGAGATAAATTAGGCCTTTTTAGATATGTCTGTTGTCTCCCAGCAATGGTTTATAATGTTTCATGATTGTTGCGTAGCTTGAGTTATAGTTGGGCCCTTTTGCTTATATTGATTTTGCAAAGATAGTCCTAGCCTCTTTGTGGTATAAGTCAGATACTTAACAGAGCAAAATATTAGGAAATGAATTTCCATTGTGCTGAATTGGCAAAAAAAATTTCCCCATTAATAGAAAACATTTAGAAAAAAGTTGGTTTCCACAAGATATATTTACCATAATGTAACAGTTATACTTTATTTAAGCAGAATGTTTTTAGTTCATTGTACTCAGAATGATCATTCACTTATTTAATAAAAAGAATACTTTAGAAATATATATCTATGTGAGTTGCTTGAAAGGTAACTCTTGGTTTTAAATATAGTTTGATTTATAATAAACTTGGTAAGTGAGGGAGATATTTAATCTTTATGTATTAGAACACAATGATCGATAATAAGTTTTTCTTTGTAAAACTCAACTAATCGTATTATTTGTGCTTTTTTTTTCTTTTCTTTAAAAAATGAAATATGTTTTGCTCTATTTGTTAACTAGTTATGCCATGAGAGATCTATTATGATTGATCTGAGAGGTCCTCTATGGATTTTTTTGTTTTCTGTATATATCATTGTGAAATTGAATCCAATGTTGAATTTTTCTATTTTTCTTTTAGTGAATGGTGAGGAATGGAAAAGAGCATTTGTTCCATTGAATAATTTATAATAGCTAATTTCCCTATGGAAAGTCCACCAAAACATGATACGTATATCTCACTTAGAAAAAAATTTTTGTAATTTAAGTCCTATTTTATTAGATGGGTATATTAAATCCTATTTTATAGCTTATGTTGAAGTGTAAAGTTGGAAATATATTCTACAAAATGTCTTGGTTTTCAGACAAAAGATGCTTAAGAAAACATTTTAGAATCGTTGTTAGATAGAACAATATGTCAGATTCCTCAAACAGCATGTTTATTTAAATATAAGTAAGTATAGTATAGTTAAAGAAACCAGTGTTTTTCAGAGTCAAATGCTGTGCTCTAATAGAATCCATAGTACTTTTTTGATGTTCAGTGTTTTTCCTTCTGCATTTTTTTTTTTTTTGGACTAGCAATTTCTATTAAATTAGCAGATTCAATGAGCAAAATTAGCAGATTCAGTTTACTGATGAAATGATTGCTTAACATCAAAAAGGCTCTGGATATATATATACTTGTGTATATGCATGTGCATGTGTCTGTACATATATGTATATAAATAAGATTGAAATAACAAGAAAGGATTTGACATGTGAACAAAAATACAATGGCAAGTTACTGAATAAGCAAAAAAAATCTTGGCAGACATTCAATAATAAACAAATCAGTTCAACAAATCACTATGGAATACTTATCAATGTACTAGACAATGTAAAGCATGGAAATATGTGACATTTCCTTCAAGTAGCTGGCACATAACGGTGTCAGACACATAAATGAATATTTATGATACAAAGAGATTAATATCTTGATAGATGTGCATATAGGACATAATGGTGCACATGGGAAGAATTGACTTAGTTTTGAAAGATTCAGAGTAAGCTGAACATAGCAGCATGGAGTGCTTTGCAGGTTCAGGAAATAGAGTTATGCAGCCCAGTTCATATTGATTTGTTAAAAAGTATTAGCAGTGTGGCAGTGGAGAATGCTTGGAGTTTTGTCTTCAGTGGTAAATTGACCAGATTATGAGGCCAGATTATGACCAGGCTTTGGTAAGTATAGTCAGAAAACTAAAGTTTTTAGATGAGACTTGTAGTAGCAAAGTGATAGGATCAGGGTCACAATTTAGAAGTTAATATGAAGGAATTGTGCAGAGTAGCAGAAGTTGAGCATGGAAGGGAGAATAAGATCAGACTTGCATCAAAGATTGTTTGCTTTCAAAAACAAATGAGGTATGCTGGTATCATTCTTCTAAGTGATCATTAGAGGAAAGTCAAACTTGGGAAAGTGGGAAATATCAGTTTAGTTTTTAACATTTAGTTTGAAGTGCTTATGAGGTATATAATTAGTGGTATCTATCAAGAAATTGGATATATCAATATTGAACTAAATTTAAGAGGGAACTAGGCTGACCATATGCATGAATTTGAGAACATCAGCATGACAATACTATTCGAAGTCTCAGAAATCTATGAGTCTTGAGAAATCAAATACTGCTTTTCCTCTATATATAATATCTATTATATATCTATTTCGCTGTTTTTTTTTTATTCAATTGTGCGTGTATGTGTGTGTGCGTGTGTATATGTATGTGTGTGTATGTAGAACCACAGACGAATTCAGGAACCACCATGAACGCCTCCACCTCCTCCTTATTTACTCTGCCCTGGGATTCACAGGCTCCGCCCTACCAGGACCAGAAATGCAGGCCGCCCCCACTTCCACCGGCGTCTATACGTGGAGTCTAGGAACCGAACTCAAGACCTGCCTGCAAGGCAGAGGCTTAACCTCTGAGCCACCTCTCCAGCCCCTATTTCACTGTTTTGATGTGTAATAAACCAATAAAATGATACTACAATGTATTTTTATATTGCTTTGAGATTTACTACTTTCACAGGTAAGTCTTACAGTTTTAGAGAAGATAGTCAAAACAGGTATTGATCTAAATTTAAAGTCTGAAGGAAGGTAAAAGTTTTATATCAGTCCTGGGTCTGTCCCTATTTATACCATTCAAGTTTCTACATGTGCAGTGTGTACAAATTAAAATAATTCAGATGTTCACATTAAAACAATATTTTTATCGTTTTCTTATCTTCAGCAAGAGTTTCTGCATTATTTGGTAGATTAAATGGTTCTTCATATTGTTTTAAACTCTGCAACTAGTTAATTCAGATTTCTTACCCAGTAACAGTACTCAAGAACCAGGGATTTCTAGTTGGCATACTTCTTTTAAATGCTTATGAGCTACTTGGAGAGAATATTCAATGAAAGGAAGGAAACAAGATTCTGGATATCTGGTGCATATAACTATATACTGTAGGTGTGTCCGTGTGACTCCATGTATCTAGATAACATGATAGACTCAACAAGAACATCCAAGTAAGAGCCTGCTATTACAAATGTAGGATTGTAGCAATGTATCAGATACTTTCCAGACTTTATCATTTTCTCATTGCTCCTACATATCTACTTGTAATTCTTTGTCTTGTCTTAATCTGCCAGAACTCAGCCAACCTTCAAACCCAACTCAACTGATTATTCTTTGTAAAGCTTTCCTACTACTCAAACTTAAAATGGCATTGTAGAGTTTTATAATATTCCTTATAAATCACTTAACTTTGCTATTTTAGTGTTTGTATATATAGTAACTTTTTCAAATAGATAATGTAGTCTGCCTATTACCTTATGTTTTGTCTTTTGCCTTAGATTTCATGGTCTATTAATTTCTTCGTTGTTCCTCTTATACTTTCTATCAAACTTCCTTAAATATTTTATCTTAATTGAAAGTGGGGAGATTCAAGAATATTGTTCAACAAATAATACAAAACAAAAGCATTAATAGGGCATTCATAATCTGTAATTACATAAAGATGTTATTACTGTCCTTTTCTGTTCATGGGTCCTCTAACTAACTCACAATGGAACCATTTTACCTATAGTGTTTCCCTGGAGAAATTGTATGAATGATTAGGATAGGATATGAGAATCAAAAAGATTCTAAAAGAATTTATATCTAGAAATTGAGAAATAGTTTTATGAAAATAGTCTATAATTTACACTACTTTTATTCATTGCATTATTACTGTCAAGCTAATGTGTTAAAATATTGCTTGAGTGTATTTACTGTGCTCTAAAATCCTTCAGTGGTTCATTATTTCCTAAAATCTTGTTTTTGTTCTGACATGTTTAGTCCCTCCATACCTCCTTGTGCTCTGGTTGAACTGCTCACTCATCTGCTTTCTACCAATAAGAGCAATATGAGGAATTGTGGATTTTTTAAAACTTATCCTAGTAGCTATAATTTGGCATAGATGTTAGACTGCCTATTCAGTTTCTCTTTCTCATTACCAAGATACTACCCTGGCATATTTGGCTAAAAGGATAACCTGATGGAGACGAAAACTATCCCTGTACCTGTGAGCTAGTAGCAGGTACTAAAATACCATTAATCATAGTGAAAAATGTTGGATTTCTCAGTAAAGAGGTCAAACAATCTCTGAAAGGGAAAATGGCAGCCTCCCAGTATTTTGTCTGATCTTGTTTTAGAGAATACTTCTGATCATTTGAACCAAAATACCTTATTTTTAGAGGAGCCAGTTCAAACCTTAGGAAATCCATCAGTGAAAATTTATTCCCAAATGTTTTTGTTCACAGATTTTTCCAGAGTTAAATACTTTATCAGTGCTAATACCTTCATAATTCATAGGATTAAACAAGCATTGCTTTGTTTTATTGGGATATTCTTGGAATACAATGTATCAGGGACATGTGGAATAAGGGCTTGCTTGGTTTGCCAAGTCTTGTGTCTTTTAAAAAAAAGTGATTGATACATCTTTTCTGTTTAACACCTGGAGAAGCAGCATGGTGCTAAGACAGAAACATGGGCTTTAGAGACAAGAATACAGATTCTATTTCCTGTTCCAACAAAGCAGTCTTATTGGCATTACCTTAACTTTATAGAGACTTCATTTTGAAATTCTCTGCTTGTTGTTATGTTAGTTATGTGATAGATAGATAGATAGATAGATAGATAGATAGATAGATAGATAGATAGATAGATAGGTAGATAGGTAGATAGGTAGATAGGTAGATAGATAGGTAGATAGAGGTGCTTATTAACTTATAATAGCTTCTTTATGTGGCTCCTCTCTCAGGTGACCCATTTGCCCTGGTTTATCCAGTGTTTCTCCAGCTTAGTACTTTAAGAACTTTCTATGTATTCCCATAGCCTCCTTCTCCCTTTTCCCATTCTTTTGTTCCTTTTGACTTGACTGGACTTGTTAGCCATTCTTCAAATAATTGATAAGTTAGTCTTCTGTTTTTGAGCTACAGCCTCAGTCCCAAGACTCAGCATATAATCTATCAACAAGCTATACCCACTGACCTATGAATTAGACTTTGAACCTGAGTAGAATCCCTTAGGTTCTGGTTATTGTTTTATTTGCTTTTAAGATTATTGCTCCTTTGATGGTTCAAGGTGTAATAAGAGGTTGAAATATATGGTTGCTTTGTTAGTTGGTCCAAGATTCTCTATTGGTTGGTCTTAGATGGGGACAGAAAATTTTTTGAGTTACCTTATAAAATTGTGGTATTATTTAAGGTAGTAATTTTGATCATGTTTATAAATCTGCCTTTTTAGATACTTTAGAATGAATTCCTTTTATTAGAATTAATTAATCCTATAAAACTTTTTAACAGTTTTAACTGTTTTTATAAGTTATTATGCCATGAGTTCTGAAATGATTCTTTGTAGAATTGAAAATTTCTACTTTTAAATACTTAAATACTCAAATGTTAGTTTAATGTATTTATAATCCAGTTTATCTGGTTTTCTATGAAGCGATGTTACAATTGTGATTTCTTTCTATTCTTTGTTTCTCAATTTTACACCATCTTCTCAACTATAAGTTTCCTCTTTAATTAAAAAAAAAAAGAAAAACAAATATCTGGGGTTTTGTCAATGTCATGGCCTTATGTCATGACATTGAAAGGTATCTCTCCAAATTATTGTTCTGCTGTAGTTATTTCTCTCAAAGAAGGCCTCTTGTATAGTTATTTGTTGAATTGTGTACCTACTGAATTAGTCAAAGCTCTAGCTAAAACCATTTTTTTTTTAACCTCTCCCCTCCCCCAAACTTGCTTTTGTTATGTATTGGCTTGCTAATCCTTGTGTTGAGCAGTATCAGACATCACCTTTCTTGGGGGCAGTTAGTCCACTCTTCCGCTTTCTTTGTCAAAGGGTTCTCTTAATAGGAGAAGTCAACAGGGAGGACAAAAAGGATTGAAAGTTGTATTTAATCAGGGTCAGAGAGGTGGTGTTCAGAGTGACGGGCCCACAGGCAGGCTGGCCTTTTATGCTTGCCGACGCAGATGGTCCCAGAGCATTCAGCTAAGTGAAGAGAAAGCTGCCCAGTGAAAGCTATTGTAGAGTAGCATCGTTACAGTTGAGAAAGGTTGCCAGGGGTAACTAGAGAGTATCACCAGTATCGTGTGATCACTAGGCTGTGCCATTGAAAAATGTTAGACTGAGGATTGTATTCGGTCCCTTGGCATCTTGATGTTCATATGTAAGCAGTATTAGCTTACATTAGTGTGCTTAATTTTTCTGTTTTGCTCCTTTTGTTCTTGATCTACCTTTTTTATATAAAACATATATTTGTTTTAATCTTAGTAACTTTAAAACCTGCTTCTAAGCACACACAGTTAATTCAATATGTATTATAGGCTTTATAAACTGTAGCAAATAAAATGAAATTTGGACCATGAAATGTAATATTTCTCTTTTGAAGAGCTTGAAGTTGCTTTTCTAGTGCTCTGAAACTGTATCGGTGTCTCTAAGTCAAAGAGTTTGTTTCTCTTCTGAATTTATAATATATTTATCTGAAAGTAACAGTGAAAAAAGTTATGACCAAGATTAAGCCAATAATTAAGGAAATCTGTTTTAATATTTTACCAAAGGTAAAAATATAAATATGAATCTCAAATGAGTCCTCAATGTTGGTCTTAGTATACTCCAAATATGATTTTAATAACCAATTTTGGAATTCTTTAACATTGGCCTTTCTGTTCTTTATACTTTAAGAAATTATTTGTACTCTCCTGCTAGAGGAAAATGCAGATTTCTAGTTAATGTAAAAATAAAATTTGAAGTATAATTAATATTCAAGATAAGGCAGTTATAGTTTACAAGTATTTCTTTTAGCTTAGATTGCTAATCATTCTTACCTATCCTTGTGTCAGCCAGAGCCTATTTTGGCTTAATATCTGTTACTCACCTATCAGTAAGTGTAGCACTGAGTGGAAAACAGCATATCATTCCATACCACCAACACTGATGTTTTAAGAGTTGACAATCTCCATGACAATGTTTTATGTTAAAGGAAACATTTTTAAATTAGTGTTACAGGCATAATCAGGTCCTTCACTCCATTTGAAAAATTATATTTTAATTAATTTCAGACTTTACAGACATTACAGAAAAATATCTCCTTGTCACTAATATGTACTGATCATTTTTTCTCTATATTAAGAGAAGTCATTTTTTTCTGATAATTCATAATCACTGTCATTGGTAAGAATGAATATTTGTCACAGAGCATCTGAATTTCCAATATTATAAGGTATTCTAAGGCAATCTACTGATAGCATTTCACTGAAAAATCCAGTTTATGTCACTAAAGTTTTACACAGGTTGTGCTTTTGCTTTATTTCCTGAAAAACAATTGAAGAATAATAAGGTTGTGATAGTACTATCCTTTATCCTGTTCTTTCTCAAAATATGTTTCATTATGATTTTTTATTAAACCTTTGAAAATATACAGGATTGTTAAATAAAGATGTCAAAGCAAATTTCAATTGAATTGTCCCTCTAATAAACATCAAGTCAAAGAAATCAACAATGCAATTTGTAATCTTTTATTATTTCTATTATCAGTTACCTATTTTCATCTTTATTTGACTGAACACTTGGTAAAGAGCTTGAAGAATAAGAAAATACTTTAAAGTTTTCTTTTCATGTATTTTCATTTAAATTGATCATGTGTTAGGTGCTAGATATTAAATCTTACTTTACACTACAGCAAAAGTTTCCTGTCATTTGATCTTTTATCATTGCAGATAACATAAATATGAGAAGAGACATATAATATCTATTTGTGATTGTCTCTAAAAATTAAGAGCAAAATTGCTTTTTTGTTGATATATACACACATATAAATGTATTTATAATTCCTTGATACAGTTAACTTATTGTTAACTTGTTATTGGTTGTCTGTTTTCTAAATTAAGCTATCTAATCAACACAAATTTTTGTTACTGAAGAAACTGCCATTATTTGATATGATGGTATTCACTTTAATAAGCTGTGGTTGTTCCAGTTGTGCTTTCTCATCAAGAGTCTCATATACATAAAATATAGGGATAGACTTCACAGTAACTACATAATTAATGGTTCTGCTATAATGTGTTCCAGTAACAGTCACATATCATCATTATATAAAAAGGAAATTTTAAAAAGAGATTTGATTCATATTTCAGTAAAACTGAAACAATCAGCAAAATATAAGTGTCATGCTAACTGACCTCTACTCATATGCTTCCTAATTATATAAACAGTACTTGAAACAATCTTAAAAATTGGCTGATATAGTTAAGGAGAATTGTCATAAAAAATAAATGGTACAATTTGCAGCAAGCATGATGATGTTCATAGTCATATGATTTATGATCTTAGTGAAATTATAAATGGGAAATGAATTACTTCAGACCTGAGTTACAAAGACTTGGGAAATTTTAAAATGTTGTTAATAGGATAATCACATACTGTAATCATATCTCAAAAAGAGCTAAAAGAAAGGATTTTGAGTTTTGGTATAGATTTGAGGAGATTGGATGTTTGCTTAGCTTGATTGTACAATGTATATGTGTATTGAGCATTAAATGGTACCTCATTTGTTTTTATGTGCTAGTAAAAATAAATATGTCCTTAACTTTGTCTTGTTAACTAGAATCATACCTAGAAAAATTCAGAATGTTGTTTAGAATTTTGAGCATCTTTGATTCATCCCTATGAATACCAGTTATTTTTCAAAAACAAAAGAAGGAATGATCATAACAAATTTTCAAATGATTTAATCTTAAGTAAGAACCCACTAGTGTGTATTTATTGTCTATGTATAAAAAGAGGGCATTATTTCTATCTGCTTCCAGAAATGCTACATTCATGAAATGAAAATATGTGAAATAATTCTAAAATATGAAGCATGTAAATAAATGATGGTCCATATAGTCACAAATAACTACTTCACTACCAGTGCTGATGCTGTATACAACTCATGTCAAGACAGTTTGCTGATATATTTATTCTTTGATAGCTGCCAACATTAGTCATTTGTGTTCAGTTATTGTGGAAAAGTCTTTAAATAAACAAATAGATAATAGTGAATAAGCATAATAATTGTTACTTAATCATGTGATACTAGTCTTTGTTTCAAACCATTTTATTAAAATTCTATTAAATGATAGGAGGTTCTATAGTCCAAATGATTAACAAAAAAGAGAGTCAACTTCTTTGCCTGAAATATATTCTTATTATGGTGGCTTAATTGCTGTAAGAGCTTTGCAAAACTCTTAAGTTCATACATATTACTTTAATACGTATTTGTTTCCAACAGATATTTAAAATTGACCTGTTCAGAATAATTCTAGAAGGTGACTTAAATAAGACATGTTCTTTGCATTTCATATTTTCATACTAGATGCCTTTATTGACTGACTAGACTTACTGAGGAGTTTCCAAACACTGTTAGAAAATGCCTTTAAATTGATCAGTCAACAGAATTGTTATAGGCTGTGGGTTTTGGTATTTCTTTACAAGCTGTCAAAAACATGCTAAGTATGGGTCAACCTTTTTTTTTTAATTCAATTGTGAGTGTGCGCATGTGTATGTATGTATGTATGTGTATGTATGTGTGTAGAACCACGGACGATTCGGGAATCACCATGGACCGCCTCCCCCTCCTTCTTGTTTACTCTGCCCCGGGATTCACAGGCTCTGCCCTACCAGGACCCCGCTTCCGCCCGGAGTCTATATGTGGGATCTAGGATCCGAACTCAGGACCTTCTTCCTGCAAGGCAGGGGCTTAACCCCTGAGCCACCTCTTCAGCCCCCAGCTTCCAAAGGTTTCTAATGGGGACTAGGCACTTGTATGAGAGACAGATTAATGAGAAAAACTTTTTTAAAAAAATGTTTAATATTACAAGGGAAGAAGCACCTTGGGAATGGAATCTCTCAAAGAAGTGGTTCTGAATTCTAGAATATAGAATCTTCAACAACAAAAAATTTTTTAAGGAAATGAAAAGACAGGAAGAATAATTTGAATGGTTGGCAAATGTGGAAAAGCAAAGAAATACTAGTTAAGGGTAGGCAGTGAAGTTTAATACTGATTCCTCTGCTACCATGCTAGAATGATAAAAATCTAGACTTGTTTCTAATGGTCATCCTTTGTTCTCTTTGGCATTACTGATATGATAAATACCATATTGCTGATGTATCTGCTTTGGGCATGATATACCTGCTGACTTCTATCTCCAGGACTCTGATGCATCTCCTTAACTAGCTTCTGTTCAGAGAAGGGGGAGAGAAAGCATTTCATATAGGTCAGGTTGGCCTAGAACTTGTGATCTTCCTCTCTATGTTTGCTGAGTGCTGAGATTTATAATATTTATAGGTGTAATAATTAAGCCTAATTATAATTGAATCTCCCTCCAAAGCAAACTCCCAACATTTGGAGGGGGATTCAATTAGTTTTCTAAGTTCTTATTACCAAATCACTTAAAATTTTCTTTGTTTCAAGACATTTGGGGGTTTATACCATTTCCATCTTTTTGGAGAAATTTTTTTCACTTCTTTCTCTATTAACTGATGCAAGTTGTCATTCAAGGATTTCTGTCTTACAGAATTCCCTTTTCTCTTGTGAGACTGCTTCTATTTTTTATGTCTAATTTCATCGTTTCTGTAAGTCTTCCTCATTTTGAGAGAGTTCCTCTCTAGTAATATCCTAAGAGAAAATGCCTGGGAGTAGAACTCACAAGTTAAAAATTATATTCTTTCACAATTTTGATGGCATTCTATGGCTTGATGATTTCCAGTATTGTCATGATATCTAAGGCCATTCTTTCTGACTTCTTACACTCTGAGTGAATTTTGCTTATTGTTTGTGGCACTCTCTAAGGTACCTAACTTAAGGTTCCTTTCAACCATTATTTAATCTAAGAGCTTTGTAGTGTGGAAATGCATGACCTACCTTCCTGAGTATAGTTCTGATTTCCTTCCCGACTTTTTTCTGTATCTAGAATATCCACTTTTTATACATTGGACTTTTTGAATTGATGATTTAATTTTCTTTTATTTTTGTTTTATTTTACATTCTTGCCTTTCTTGCTCTACTTTATAGATTTCCTCAAGTTATATAGTTTCCCCACACATCTGAGTTTTAAAATTTTCCTTTTTACTTTAAAGGTAAATAGTTTGTATTTTTCATCTAAAAGTCTTTGTAGTATCTGTGAATACATATATATTTAGTTCATCCTTATCTAAGAAGTTTACATTCCAAGAGTCTTCAGACTGGAACTGAATAGCACTGAACTTACATGTACTGTACTTCTTTGTAGTAGGAGCGGGGCTTGGTTTGGTTTGGTTTGGTTTGCACTGGGATCTCATCGTGAAGTCCATTTTAGCCTCATAATCCTCTTGCCCCAGGTTCCAAGGACTTGAGATTGCAAGTTTATGCCACCATATCTGGTTTGGTTTTTCCTATATATACACTTATGTATGGTTAAGTTTAATTGATAAATAATAAAGTATGTCTACTGTTGCTATATAATACAATGAAAGCTATTTAAAAGTTACATATTGTTTATTTCTAGAATTTCCCATTTAATATTTTTGTGCTGTGATTGATTGTTAGTAAAACTGCAATTGCAGGTAAGTCTCTCTAGAAGTTCTTTTACCCTTCAAGAGATTCAAAATACCGTGTGTGTGTGTGTGTGTGTGTGTGTGTGTGTGTGTGTGTGTGTGTGTGACCAAGGGTGACTTCCTGGATTGCTTCTACCGCCTTTTTGCTTACCTCTGGATGTCCCAGGCTCCACCCACCACAGCCTGAAGTTGCAGCTCACTGCTGAACTCAGAACCTTCATTCAGCTTTAGAGGCAGAGTCTTAACCCCTGAGCCATCTCTCCAGTGCACTTGCTCATTATTAAACATTAAGGACTAAACAACTGACGGAATGGCCTAAGCTTGTGTTGGGCATATAAGATTTTATCTAGAAAATTTAAGCTGAATCTACTTTTCAAAAGAATCCCTTTAGGTCTTAAAGAATCTTTAGGTCAAAAGAATCTCTTTAGGTCGTAATTTCTAGCCTGGTAGAATTCTTAGTAAAAAGAAAAGGTATTTTAGATCTTCTTAAGTGTATAAACCTGTTTGGCAGTGTTCTGGGAAATTAGGAGGTAAAGAGTTCTGGTTATCCAGTTTGTGTGTTTAGACTATATTATCTATTTCATTATAGGTTCACTTAGTTCTTTCACTTCCTCTTCCAGTACCTAATGTTCACCAACCTAGAGAGTCATTTTACTTATTTTTTTACAGGAAAAAAAAAATCCAGTTACTTACTGGGATAGAGAAAAACATAGTGGCCCTTCATACAGCAGTAAGAGGTGATTGGAAAACTTTGACTTTTTACATTCCTTTTACTCTTAATGAAGTTTCGGAAGAACTAACTAGCTATATTATATATGCATGTATTTTTGTGGAGTTCCTGGGCTTCACATTTGTGTTTCATATACTTATAGTGCCTGTACATGGTAGATAATAAATAGTTGAATGAATGGTGAAACTAGCTGTGTGCTTAAAGGCTAAAGGAGATACTGTTTCATTGCTGAGATTTAAAGAAGTAGGAATCTTCGTGGAATCACCTTTTAAATCAGGATACAGTATGTGTTATAAAAAGACATGTATATTTTCTTGAGAGCAATAAAGGGTGATTTCTTATTGGGAATAATAAAGAAAGTTATCCTGAGATAGGGCTAGAAATGTACTAGATTAGCAAAGCATAAGGAACTGGTACTATCAACCTGAAGTAGAAAGTAATATAGTAATAGTAGAAAGCACATGTTTAAAATAAAGATTAAACCAAATTTATAGGAATGTGGTAACAGGTCCAAGAAAATTTCAGTTTAGAAAACTGTAATTTATGTTCTAGACTGTAGTCAGGAATAAAAAAGTCTTAGAAGTGGATTTAATGAAAATTATTACAAATTACAGAACTCACAAGACCAGATATACAGTGTGACAGAAGATGTCTGAACAGAATCTCTCCATAGCTTTGAACAATTATTTTAATCATGATTTTAAGAAGAATTCTTTAGTTCTCTGTCTCTTACTTTTTCTTTTTGTGAAATATCCTCCTTTACCTGACTCCCAGAAGCTTCATGAGTTTTGGGAATTTCAGCTGAAGCAATACAAGTATCATGGTGAGGCAAGATATCTCTTTCTAATAGAAGGTTTTGAAGACCTTGTTTAGGATAATTCATAGACATACAAAAGAACATCTGATAAGATTTAATGACTGAACATCAGTCATTAGCTCAAAATTATTCTGAGCTCATTTGTGAATATTTTGGTAACAAATTGTAGGTTGGAGAGAAAATAAAGATAGGTGTTTAGGAATCTAAGCAAGCAAGACCAGGATTACAAGTTTGGTTAATTGTAGCATGGAAGTTAGAATAAAAGTGGACAGAAATGTAGCCAAGACAAAACTGGTTTGTGGCAGTTAAGGTTAACTCCAGAAAAGCAGAGGTGTTTCATAAGACAGTAGCTAAGCATTGAGAAGAAGCTATTGGATTTAGTTCCCTGTTTTGAGACTGGTTATATAATTTATGAGATGCAGTGGAGCAAAATGAAAATGCAGAGTTCTTACTGAAAAAGCAAGATTTGCGGTAGTATAGTTTTTATATAATAGAGTAAATTATACTTTATCGTTGAAATTTTGATTAATCATGATCTTAACTCGTTTTTCTAGAAATTCATTTCTTAGGTTATCAAAATTTATACTTTAGGCAACTTGATTTTAATTAGTATAATTAAAGTGATGGAAATCACTTCTAGAAAATACAGAGTTATAAATTTTGACGATTTTTAATTACACAATGCTATTTACATATCACTTTTGTTAACATTTGGAAGCCATTCCTTAAGGATGGCTTCCATTTCTTGGTTGTTGTGTTTGTTGTTGTTTTGGTGCTTAATACACGAATACTGAATTTATGATGTTTTTACCCACTAATTCCCAATCCCATCCCCTTTCCCATTGTTACTCTTCTTCTTTCCCTAACTGTCTATTCCTCTTCTACCTCCATTTTGCTTCCTTCTGGAATGTCCTAGGCTCTGCCCACCAGGGCCAGAAGTGTAGGTTACTGCTGTTTCCACCTGGTGTTTTTACATGGGACCTGGGATCTGAATTCAGAAACTTATGCTTGCAAGGCAGAGTCTTAATCCCTGAGCCACCTCTCCAGTCCACACTCTATAGGTTATAATGGCAATTAAAATGGATTTTAATGGATTTAAAGGCAGTTTGATATAGCATCTTTATAGCTGAACCTTAATAGCTTTACACACACATACACACATTCCTATGTTCTCCTCTGTTGAGGTTACTCTTCTCTGCTACTGTAAGACAGTATCCATATATCAACTTCAGGGAGAAAGGAAGCTTTATTTGGCTTATTAGTCCAGAGAGGAGATACAGTACATTAGGGCAGAAAAGGTGTGGCAGGCATCAGAAGCTGGAGGCAGCTTAGGTCCTATCCATCAGGGAGACAAGAGAGAGCAAATCGCTGACTACTAGCAGAAGAAAAGTAGGGCTAACCAACTCAAGGCCCCCTCCCTGTGACCTGCCTTCCTCCAGCAAGGCTCTGTCTCCTAAAGGTGGCATGACCTTTTCAAACCATGACATCCTCTTTCTTCCCTTTTTTTTTTTTTTAAGAATTTTTGAACTTTGTGTGTGTGTGTCTGTGTCTGTGTCTATATCTGTGTGTGTGTCTGTCTGTCTGTTAGTAGAGGGCACTGTGTGTCCCTGTGGAGGACCAAGGGTGACTTCAGGAATCATCCTGGATTGCTTCTACCACCTTTATGCTTTGCTCTGGGATTTCCCAGGTTCTGCCCACCAGGGCCAGAAGTGCAGGCCACGACTGTTTCTGTCTGCAATTTTTATTTGGGAATTGGGATCCAAACTCAGGACCTTCTACTTGGAAGGCAGCATCTTATCCCCTGAGCCATCTCTCTTTCATAAGTTCTTATTATGGTTCACAATACCAGGAATGTGATCTCTGCTGAAAAGTGGACTTTAAATCCAATCATAAAGCTGTTGGCTTCCCTCTTAACATTCTTGCCATTATTGCACTGATGGTGTCTCTTGCCAGGTTGGTTGTTAATGCCGTTTGCAACTTTCATGGATTGATGAGTTTGTTGAATGCTTTTCTCCCCTAGCAGCTTACATGGTGCTTTGTGGTACTGTGACATCTATCCAGCAAGAATGAAGTTTTCAAAGTAGCTCCAACTTGGAAGGATCCATAGGGTAGTTCTCATGCAAGTATTCTCCAAGTTTTAAAAGTACTGCCTTATAGATATTCCTTTAAGGATTTTCCAGAAGCTGATCTTTCTAGCACCACAACTTAAATCAGGTGGAGTTTCTAAGCAGTCTTTGAAAAGGAGTTCAGATTACTTAAAATACTGTTGTCTTAGTTTATTGTGTTTTGTTATTTACCTTTAAATAATGTATGACTTGAGTTTTATTATTTCTGCTCTCCTTTTGGTTAAAGGAAACCTACAATGGGTATAAACCTACAATGATTAATAAGATTTCCCGATGAGCCCTGGTTTTTAGACTCTTTATGCATATATAACCTACTGCTCCTCAATGCCAGTAACTAGAGTTTTGTCAGTTGCTGATACCATATTTCCCCTTCTTAATCTTCTATCTTGTCAGAGAGTTTTAAAGAATGAAATAACAGAAAAAGTTTCTTCTAGCCCCATTTATTTATTTGTTTGTTTGTTTTCATTTTAAAAGTCTCAACAGTGTTTTTAGAAAAAGTTTCCTATTAGGTTAATGGGAACAGGATGGAACAGTGAATGACTCCAACCATGTGTGGGTACCATATGGGGTCCATGAATAAAGAGAAACTGATAAGAGGGAAAGACTTAGCACAGAGGAGTTTAGAGCTATGAGCCTTGTGGCCAAGGGAATCATGGTTTAGCCTTAAGGTGGGAGACCATTAGAGCAGAAGAGACAGGTTAAAGTCAGAGAAGTTATGGAAAGAGTCACCATGATAACATGGCAAGAGAAGGAAGAGAGGACAGATCAGTGTTTAAAGAGGAGGAGAAGAGAGAAACCCTGGGTGGGGTAACAGTCATTTATAATCTCAGGTGTTGTTAAGGATTTGCCTGGGAGTTATTAAAAGGGCAATAAAGACTGGAGATGTGGGCTTTACCTTGGGGAGGTGGAGGCTTTACAATATGGTGGCTATGGCTAATATTTTCTCCAATTGAAATAATTTTGTTCTTGTTAAAATGTATGAATTTGAAACAGTATATACAAAGATAAGGAAGTCAAAGTTAAACAAACTCCAATTTATACAGCCACTTCTTTACTTCTTGTGTA
This sequence comes from Typhlomys cinereus, assembly GCA_023101885.1. Taxonomy (NCBI): domain Eukaryota; kingdom Metazoa; phylum Chordata; class Mammalia; order Rodentia; family Platacanthomyidae; genus Typhlomys; species Typhlomys cinereus. The sequence goes on from JALPQD010000462.1 coordinate 228,900, forward strand.
TACTATTATAAAGTGATATCATCACTGAAGTAGAATTGCAACTACTTCTTAACTTCTCACCTTGTCCCATTACTCACAGAGAGAGATGTACATTAGAGTAGAATTGCAACTACTTCTTAACTTCTCACCTTGTCCCATTACTCACAGAGAGAGATGTACATTAGAATTTCCTCATTGGTGCAATCCTTTGTTCTTTCTGTCCTCTGTGGCCCTGTGGAACTTCCAGCATTCAGATCTGGGACTAGTCGTCTCTGACTGAAGGTGCCCTCAACAGTGTACCCTAATGTGCTATGCTTACTATTCTCTTGTTATTTAAGATAAACATCTAATCAGCAGGTTATGTACTAAAGATGACAAATATTAAGAATAGTCCAGTAACTTTTCTCCTGATTGTTTTGTTAATTAGAGCCAAAGCTGAGCGTTACAGGTAGATTGCTAACTGGTATGGTGGTGCACAATTGTAATCTCCACATTCTAGAGATGAAGGCAGAAAGATGGCAACTTCCAGGCCAACTTTCCTAGTTAGCCAGTTAACTCACAAAAAGATAAAAGTTATTAAAATGATTGCTCAGGTTATTTCTCCTAAAAGGTAGAATTTGTCTGTCTTATCTCCTAACATTAGAAAAGTCATATTTGGGATAAAAGTAAAGCAGCTCTAATTTTGGTCTAATTGAAATTTAAATTAAAATGCATAGATTATGAACATAAATCATTTCAAAAGTATGTGAAATCCAAAAGGAATACCAAGATTTGAAATTGATCGTCCAACCCCTGAAATTCAGTGAATGTGGTGTACTATATTTAATTGAATTTATTGTATATGCTTGAATTTATCCTGGTGACTGTCATAGTTAGGCACAGGTGTCAACTTGACAGTTGAGGGTTTGAACTCTGGTCACATTTGTAGAGAATTAATGGTTGAGTTAAGCCCAGAGCAAACTTGCAGGAGATTGTCTAGTTGATGGGGAAGGCCCAGCCCATGGTGGGTGGGACTAGGCTCTGGAATAAAATACAGAGAGCTGGTTGAGAGAGTTGGCATCCTTGTGTACACTTGGCCAGACATGCTGGTCTGGAAAGTAAGGATTGTCCCTCCCTCAGCCATTATTTAGAGATGGTGTGGCCAGTTCCCTCAGCCCTGGTGTTGGTGCATGCTCTCCTGTTAAGCTGGACTACAGACTGTAACCAGACTATCAATAAGAAAATAAACCCCTTGTTCCCTTAAGCCATTTGATGGTGACTTATCAGCAACCATACAGGCGAACTGTAACAGTAACCAATTTACAAAGCTGAAAAAATTACATGAATTATAAAAACGAGTTATTTACAAAATGTATGTGGTAGCAGAAAAGATAGTAAATAGATTATTGATTATAATGACTATAACTGCCAGCACTGTATATTCACATTTATCTGAGAGGGTCAGGGAACTGTAACATCATCTTATTTTATCGATTTTAATTTGCATATCATAAATATTTTATTAGTTGCTTGTTATAATGACATACTAGTAAAATTTTTCTGAATTAGAATATTCAATGCTACAATGTTCTTAGTTGAATATGGAAGTTTAATAGAATATTCTGTTGATGACAAAGAGAGATTCACATTTTTAAAGCGTTCACTTACAGCTGCAGTGGTGAGCTGCCCTCTCCTGGTCATCTGTGTCATCTAGAACTCCCAGTGGGTCCTGAGAGAAATCAGATATTAGGTCACATTGGTAGATATTTGTTTTAACTGTCCTACATAACAACATTAACCCATTTTGTGGCTCAAGTGTAAATCTCTGTTGAGTCTCCATTTTATCTCTTTACAAAGACATTATAGAGAAGATGGACCAACTCTTCTTTTGCATGTGCTTCCGTCATCATTCCATGCATTTTTGTCCATTATTTTAATCGTATGTCTGTCTGTCTGTCTGTCTGTCTGTCAGAGAGCATTGTGTGTCCCTGTGGAGGACCAAGGGTGACTTCAAGAATCATCCTGGATTGCTTCTACCTCCTTCACCTGTGTGCTCTCTCTCTTTTTCTCATGTGCTTTTGAAAAATCCCTCTGGGATTCCCCAGCCTCCACCCACCAGAGCCAGAAGTGCAGGCCTCTACCATTTCGTTCTGGTATTTTTACGTGGGACCTGGGATCCAAACTCAAGACTTTCTGTTTGCAAGACAGTCTTAACCTCTATAATCTTAATGAGCAGAGTTTATAGGGTTTTGGCTACTAACTCTTTAAAGTTTACTCTGAAGATGTTCTTTTTTAGGTTTATGCCTTTAGGGGATATAAAGAGTTTCAAAACCACTTTATGAAGATGAAGTATCCAATGTGTTCTTTTCATGGAAGGTATTTCTTACATATTTTCATGAAAGTTGGACATGAAATATTATCTACTTCTGTTAATAATTTCATGGTGCACATGAGTTAATCAGTGAGTCTTAAAAACAGTTCTTACATTTTTATCTTTTTAAGATTCTTAGCGTCTTACAATCCTATCCTTAAGGTATTTTAGACTCTGGTCTTAGGGACCTATTGGATGAATATCAATTATAACACTTAAAAATACCAGATGATAACAATTCACTTTAGTATTTTGCTTCCTTGTTGAAAACAGCAGATTATCCTTACCTTTTTTTCCTGGAGCTCTTTCTATATACTCGTGGTTTGTTTGTTTGTTTGTTTTTGTATTTTAAAACTGCAGGGAAAGAAGAAACAAAAGCCTGATTTTTAGTTGTATTATCCCTGTAATATTTGAAATTTGTCATTGGTTAGTATTTATCTTAATATTAATAAAAAATTTTAGGACATGTATTATTTCTAAAGTTTATGTTCATTTTAATAACTCGGTATATCTCATTCTCCACTAATCTTTTCTGAAAAATTCTACTTTGGGGGCTATGATACAGTTCATAGGTAAAGTCATCTGTATCCTGGCGATCTGTGTTCAATCTTTAGAACCCTCATGGTGGAAGGAGAGAACCAACTTCCAAAAGTTGTTCTCTGACCTCCACATACTCACAGTGACACATGCACCTGTGCGCTCTCTCTCTCTTTCTCATGTGCTTTTGAAAAAACACTAATGTTGAAAACTTCAAGTTTTTTAGGTAGTTTTATGTAATTTTTTACCTGACAGATTCTATTATATTACAAATTACAGTTGAAGAATACTAGGCGAAAGATGTAATTGCAATGTTTGGATTTTTTAAACTGGATTATGTATAGAATTTTTTCCACTTTTATGTTAAAACGTAGTCAGTTAATTTTCTGAGAACATAATCAATACTTAACCAACTGTGAAGCAAAATATTTGATGTATAATGTTTAAAATGTCATTTGAAGATGGAGGAGAGAGAGAAAGAAAGGGGGACAGGCTCATGAGTGGAAGTCAGAGAACAACTTGTGCAGGTTGGTTCTCTAATTCCACCATGTGAGTTCCAGAGCTCAACTCTGATCAGATAGTTTTGCAGTCTAGCATCTTTACCCTCTGAGACATTTCTCAACTCCTAAACTTAGAAATTGTCAAAAAATCCCATCAAAATTGTCAGGAAGAACTGTTCCCAACAGAAATAGAACAGGTGCCACTTATTTCCCAAATAGTCTGTTTTATGGATAGCTAGGTCCTAATTTAAACTTGGTGACTTATAAAATCTAAAGATTTCTTAATTTGTTGCATTCCTGATACAAAATGTTAGAAGTAAAGCCACTGCTTGCCATGGTTGATGAAAATATTGAAATGCTTCAACACCTGATTTTGAGCCCCATTTAAACTTACTTATTAAATGTATTTATTTTTATTTTATAAACTTATTTATAAAATGTATTTTAAACTTGCTTAGTTTATTTATAAAGTGGAATTAATACTAATTTCCAGACTGGATATTATATTGTGGGGATTAATAAAAAAGTACTAAAAGCATTTTTTTAAACATTTATTTATTTACTCTGTGTGTGTCTGTGAATCAGAGGGCACGTATGTCCTTGTGGGAAACCAAGGGTGACTTCGAGAATCTCCTGGATTGTTTCTATCTCCTTCTTGCTTCGCTCTGGGATTTCCCAGGCTCCGTCCACCAGGGCCAGAGGCGCAGGCCACAGCAGTTTCTGTCTGGCGTTTTCTACATGGGACTTGGGATCCAAACCCAGGACATTCTGCTTGTGAGGCAGAGTCTTAACCCCTGAGCCATCTCTCCAGCCCAAAAATATTTTATCTTTGTGTGTGTGTGTGTATGTGTGTGTATATATGTATGTGTTTATGAGAAGGCACTGCATGTCCCAGTAGAGGACCAAGGGTGACTTTGGGAGTCATCCTGGATTGCTTTTACCTTCTATTTGTTTCACTCTGAGATTTCCTATGCTCCGCCTACAAGAGCTGAAAGTACAGACCTGTTGCCATTTCCGGGTGTCATTTTTACATGGGATGTGGGAGCCCGCATCCAAATTCAGGTCCTTCTGCTTTCGAGGCAAAGTATTAAACCCTGAGCCATCTCTCCAGCCCCCAAAAGCATTTTAAACTGTTGAATGATATGTACTATGAAATAGTGATAACTTATAAAATTATAATGACATTAATATTTTTTAATCTATGTTAAGCCAGACTTAATGGAAGACTTGATTTCTCTTTTCATTTCATAATCACTTAATTGTATTTTTCTGTTAAATCTGTGTGTTGCTGTATTGTGTATTTTAACTTTCCATCTTAGGTGGCTAGGGCAGTGAGTTATGTAACTTCCATGCAACTCACTGCGTTTTTATTGTGTATTGCATGCAGAACAAACAGGATTTGAATTCTTGATTTTTTTCCTCCTTAAATCTTACTTCCCTGTCTTATTCCAGACTTCAAAAGAATAATTAGGTATTTAATATTAGTTTCTATTTCAGAAGTCTTCTTGCCTGTAATTTCTGGGTGTGTTTATTGAATAGGTACAGATAGCACCCAAAAATTTTAAGCTTAACCAGATTTTGGTCCTATTTCATATTGATTGGGAGTTCTTCATGTTGCATGCTATTTTCTCTAGCCCTCCCCATAAGCAGTTAGACTTGAACTCTCATCAGAGAGAAAGAAATTGTGCTTTAAAAGAGACAATGTATCTGAGGCATAACATAAGACCAGGCTCTTCTGATATTTAAGAGGTGCCTTATAGTTTGACCTGTGTTTTCCTGTATTTAAGATTGCATTTCTGCATTTATGTATGTATATGACAGTGAAGAGTAGAGGATAAATTTGGTAGCCTAGGAAACCTGTATCCCATTAGGAGAGTAAACAGATGTTCTTCCTCCTGGTAAGGAACTGTAGCTATCCATTTAGCAATTATGAATCGCTTCCCTAGATAATACTCTTGAGACAGGATTCTTTTCAGCAGGCAGGAGCAAGATTCATGTTTTCCTCCCTCTGTATGGAACTGAATCCTTTTACATTTGATCTCATACCTCCAATTCAAGAAAGAAAAATAGAGACACTAATTCAAATCATACCTTATACAACTGAAATGTTCTCTTCCTATGATTAGTAAGTACAAGATCCCATTAAGAATCAGGAAAATAAATTCCCACCCTACCACCTATTATATTCCTAGTCTAGCCAGTCCCAAACTATTAGTTTTTTTCTAGTCATGTTCTTGTTGACCAGTTTCTGATTTTAAATGATATTATTAAATCCTGTATGTTTCTCTGAAAAAAAGTCAAGTCCTGTTGATTCTACTGAAAATTGTTTTACATCTCTTTGTCTTTCCCAGACTTCCACTGTTAACTCTTATCCATTTAAACATATAATAATCTTGTCATTAACTTGTTCTCTCCTTTCTTCTCCTCCTCTTTCATTTCTGTCCCCCTCGCATAGTTCCTTCTGCATTTCTGTACAACTAAGTTTCATCATAGCTTTTCCTTTTTCAAAGACTTTCCCATTGGCTACAAAATTAAATATAGCTATTTAGCCTAGAATTGAATCCTTTAGTGATGCTCCTATTTGCATTTTTTTCCTTTGTGGTCATTCTCATGAGTCACCTGATGATTGAGTGCTGTGTAATTCACTGCCTCCTTCCTTGTCCTCAACTCATCTCTCTTGCTGTGGCCCAGTCTTTCTCTTCCTCATACCTTTCTAAATCCCTACATGATGAAGTCATACCTTTTCCTTAGAATTTTACCATAATCCCATCTCTGCATCTTTAAGGTTAGACTTGAAGGGAAAAAAAAAAGAAGTACTTTCAGCATTCAGGTTAGAAAGCAAAAATAATTTAACCTCCCCTTTAAAACTTTTTTTTTAAATATTTTTTAATTATTATTATTTATTCAATTGTGTGTGTGTGCGTATGTATGTGTGTGTGTGCACGCGTGTCTGTGTGTGTAGAACCACGGACGAATTCGCGAACCACCATGGACGCCTCCATCTCCTTCTGCCCCGGGATTCACAGGCTCCACCCTACCAGGACCAGAAGCGCAGGCCGCCCCTGCTTCCGCCTGGCGTCTATACGTGGGATCTGGGATCCGAACTCAGGACCTTCCGCCTGCAAGGCGGAGGCTTAACCCCTGAGCCACCTCTCCAGCCCGAAAACTTTTAAATACATATAGCTTATTGTATTTTATAGCTCACCCAAGAAATCAAAAATGATCTTCCCAAATTAAATTTCTTTAATGTAAACTTTCTTTGCCATGTGTAAGAAGATTGTACCTGCCATACTGTTAGGTATCAAGAAATACTACCCAAATGGTTAAAGAAAAAGTAAAATAATATTTCAAGCAGTCTGTGAAACCTATAAGAGCTAAGGACACAGCTGTAAATTTCTGAATTGGAAGACTGAAAAAAAAATGGTCTGGCAAAGTAGTTAATGCATTAAGGCAAAAAATAGTTGCTTAATGGAGCCAATATCATATTTATAATGATCTCTTTATGGAACAAAACATGTTGTTGGCACTTGACTCAGTTTTTTTTTTTTTTAGTTTTAAACTATTATTTATTTCCTCTGTGTGTGTGTGTGTGTGTGTGTGTGTGTGTGTGTGTGTGTGTGTGAAAGACAGAGACAGACAGAGAGAGAGCACTGTGTATCCCTGTGGAGGACCAAGGGTGACTTTGGGAATCATCCTGGATTGCTTCTACCTCCTTGCTTCTCTCTGGGATTTCCCAAGCTCCTCCCACCAGGGCCAGAAAGAAATGTAGGCCTATACCATTTCCGTCTGGTGCTTTTACATGAGACCTGAGATCCAAACTCAGTGCCTTCTGCTTATGAGACCAAGTCTTTTAACCCTTAAGCCATCTCTCCAGCCTCTTGACTCAGTTTCTAAAACATTTACATTTGGAAGCAAATGTACAACTTTTTGTCCTGAGGATCGAACCCACAGTCTCACCCAGCTACACAGCACTGGGCGATGTCCTGCACAACTTTTCCCAAGCATACTGTATTTAGGGGAAATAAGTTCAACTTTATATGCATTATGCAGATTATGGAAAGATAAAGCGATGCTTAGAATAGAGTTCATGAATCTGTACTTTGTTTACTTAAACTCTCACAAGTCCTTGGAAAATGACTTAAAGATTTCATTATCATTGACGTTTCTTGTCTATGACAATTAATATGCAGTCAAAATTATGATGACTTAGTTAAATGAGGTCAGAGGGTAACTTTCATGCACACTTTTAGGACTAAATTCTTTTCTTCTAATGTGGACTTTAAGGATCAAACTTGGGAATTCAGGCTGAGCCATTTCACCAGCCCTGAATATGTTTTTGCCTTTGTTAATTTTATGATTCCTGTTCATCCAATTGTACCATCTTGAAGATGGAGATTTCCTCTCTGATAGCATTGACCTAGATTTTTTGTTCTCCATCCCTTGCTAGCATTTCTTGTAGTAGTGTTTGCTCAACTTTTCCCATGTATTGTTCTTACTATGTATGCTATTTTATTTCCTGACTTGATTTTAGGTTTCTTAAGGCAGGAACTGTTTTAGTGTTTTTGTTCCCTACAATTTTTAGCAGAGAACCTAACATGTACCTAACTTTATTGAAAGCTGCCTATACACCACTGATATGTTTAAAAATTTTAAGATAATGAGATTTCATCATCATTTCTGTACCTAAGAAAGCACACAGAGGTTGCAAAGTTATTTGCTGTTCATTGCTAAAGAAATAGAATATAGTAGATTTAAAAAGTTGTGAATGATTTCTTATTTGAGGCCTATACTAACTTTTAAAAGCCAACAGAATTGCTAGTGTTTCCAAAGCTGATTCTGTCATTGTCACATCCAATATTCAGTTTCAAACAGACTTTCATGAGTGATATTTATTTAACTCGAGTCCAAAATTCGGTGCTGGAGAGATGGCTCAGAGGTTAAGCCTCTGCATCACAAACAGAAGGCTCTGAGTTTGGCTCCTAGATCCCACATAAAAATACCAGTTAAAATTATGTCACCCTGTACTTCTAGTCTTGGAAGGCAGAGCCTGGAAAATTCCAGAGCAAAGCAAAGAGGAGGTAGCACGATCCAAGGTGATTCCCGAAGTCACCCTTGGGCCTCCACAGGCACACTCACTGTTTTCTGATACACACACACACACACACACACACACACACACAATTTTTAAATAAAAAATAAATACAAAAGTCAACTAAGAATTAACTTGTTGAAATGTTGTAATGAAGAGTATGTGGGACCAAAGGAGCAACATGTTTAAGGATTCACTGAGAGAAGGGACAATGACCTGCTTGCTGCCCTAAAAGGAGGCAGTGCAACTTGAAGGTATAATATGAGAGAATGCAGAGTGAGATGAGGCTGTAAACGCAAGAAAGGTCAGAAACTGTAGGCATTGTAGGTCATGTTAAGATTTTTTTATCTTTATTTTTATTTAGAGCAATTGGAAATTATTAAAGTGTGTTTAAGCAGTGGTTATGGGGTTAGATTTTGCATTTTGAAAATATCACTAAACCGCAGGATGGTAAATGGTCACAGGGGCTGTAGAGGTCACAGGAAAGACCAATTATGGCTATTAAAGCAGTTTTAGAAATGACATGTTATTAAAGGATTGTGGGTTTACCTAAGGTAATGGGGGTGGACAAAATTCGTGAGTTCCTACAACTTTTGAGAGTAAAATCAATATCGAGGGGGAGGCACTGAGGGATGAAGAGGGAGGGAGGAAGGGAGGGGGGCACAGGGCGGTGGGAGGTTGGAGGGAGGGAGGGGACTGGTGTACCATTTGTATGAGTGGAAATAATAAAAATAAATAAATAAAATTTTTAAAAAGTTGGAAAAAAAAAGAAAGTAAAATCAATAGGACTCAATAGAGACTTCTGTATAACACATAACAAAGAAGACAAGTCTAGATTTTTGATTAAGCATTCCACATATGGACCTGTCACACCAAGGAAACAGAAAGGACTAGTTTAATTTGACTGTGAGCATGTTAAGCTTGAGAAGCCTAGACAATGTGATTTCTAAAAGTAGTTAGCGCAAAAGAGATTTTTCTCTGAATTGTAAACATAAAAAAATTGTAAAATAGGCAGTCTCCTTTATGTTTTCAGTTATTAAGGAATAATATGTGACTGTATTGCCTAATGTGATAGCCATTCATTTTATATGATAACTGAGCATATGCAGTGATTCTGGTCTGAATGGAAATGCATTGTGGTCTAAAGACAGCATGCAAAAGATTGTAAGGTCATTAATAAAGCATTGTGCTGATTGCGATTATATACCAAAATAGCATTTTAGATATGTCATACTCAGTAAAATAAATTATTAAATATTGGAGCTTTATTTCTTCAGTGGATTACTAGCGAGGGTATATGATATATCCAGGCACCTTTACCTGCTGAGCATCTTGCTCATGCAAGCACAGAGACCAGAGACTGACATTGTTATCTTCTTCAATCGCTACTTTTTTTTTATGTTATTATTTTTGAGACTGAGCCACTCAGAAAACCTGGAGCTCACTGTTCCAGTTAGACTGACTGGCCAAAGCAAGCCCCCAGGTTCTGCCTGTCACTGGCCCAGTTACTAGAATCTTTTAAAGTCATATCTCCAAAGACAATGACTCCTTTCCCCCCAATAACCATCAACTGCTGACTCCTCTCTGGTGATAGGATCTCATGAGCCCCTCTTACCTTGCTGGGAGGTTGATTTTCTGGATCTTTTGCAGGTAACCACAATAGCTGTATCATGTCCAGAAGACAATGTTTCACAACACTCCTCTCTCTGTCCTCTGCCTCTTACCTGCCTCTTTCATTCTCTATCCCTTTTCATTGTTCCCTGAGCCATGGAAGGAGGAATGGGATATAGATGTCCCATTTAGTGCTAAGCACTCAACAATCACTTATTTTCAGCACTCTGACTAATTATGAGTCTCTTCATTAACCACTGCTCATTGCAAGAAGAAGCTGTCTTGAACACAGCTGAAGAGAGCACTAATCTATTGGTAGATTCTAAATGTTTAAAAGGAGGTTTAACAGTCGTCCATTCTGCAGAATGATGGTAGTAGGCTCCCTCTAGGATCTGCAGCCATGGGCTTTTAGCCAAGTTTGCAGTACCAGGCTTGAATTCCCTCCTGTGGAATTGTCCTGAGATCGAGTCAGAAAAATCTTACCCATCAAGTTGATGTATACAGGGTTCAATGATGGGTAAGCCTATTGATATCTTTTCTTCCCCAACAGCCTGAATTACACCTTCTGTTGCTGGGAAAGTTAACCAGCAGGGAGGATGTTTGCCTGCCAGTTTTTTTGATTTCTCTACATCCTGTGACTCAAGTATGTCGTGTCCTCAGCCATAAGGTCTTACCATCTCTAGTGGGCACCAAGAGCCGTGGCAATAGCCCATGTAGTTTTGGTAATCTCTGGGCTCTCCCTGACCAACAACTCATAGAGAGGTATCCCTTGCTTGATACTGAGATTTTTCTTTTAGTAATCTATGGTTTTTGGAAGGATTATTGCAGAACCACGCTTTTATTATTATTAGGGTTTCATTATTAAATAACTACTAATAACTATAATTATGTGTTATAGTTAGACACAGGTGTCAACTTGATGGTGTTTGAGGGTTTGAGCTCTGGGTACATTTATAAAGAATCAGTGGTTGAGTTAATTAAGCCCCAATCAAGCATAAAGGAGATTGTCTGATTGAGAATGCCCAGCCTGTGGTGGGTGTGGTTAGTCTGTGGGCAGGTGGATAAAATGGAAGGAACTGGGTAAGGAAATTGGCATTATTTAGTATACTTGGTCAACCATGCTGGTCTGATAAGTAAGGGTTGTCTCTCTTAGCAGTTTTGTGGATTTGGTGCAGCAAATTCCCTTGGCCATTGATGATGGTTAAAATTCTCCTACTAGGCTAGACAAAGAACCACAACCAAACAGTCATAAGCCAGTATAAAACCCCGTGTTCCCTTAAGCTGTTTGGTCTAGCATTTATTAGCAACCATGCAGGCTAACTGCGGCAATGGGTTATTTTCAAATTTAACATCTATGTTGGTGAATCTTTGTATAGCCAGCTCATCAAATTACCTAGCTAAAGTACACACTATTGCTAACACAGTGAAGCCCTCTGGTTTTTTTTTTTTTTTTTCTCCCTGTCAGATCTTCTCAAAAAATCACTATCATCCAGACCTTTATGTCAATATTTTCCTTGATTTTCTGTATAGTTTGATTACAGGTACTTAACCTTTAACTATATGGTGTAGTTTTTCCTGTTTTGAGGTTTATATTAATAGAATCAGGATAGGATATTTTATATTTTGATTTTTAATAAAATGTTACAGCTTTTAATTTGTCTGCTTTTTAATCAATGTTGGATAATTCCTTATGTGGCTAGACCATTTTCTATAATTGGACATTTTTACTATTACTAAAAGCATTCTTTTAACAAATATGTTTGTTGCTTTCAGGTACATATATAAGAATTGCTTTTTTTTTGCTATCATCCATTTTAGTACATTATGATAATGCTTTTTCTGAAGCAGTTGTGCTGACTTGTATTATAACCAACAATGTGAAAGTTTCCACTATCTATATCTTTTCCAACACTTAATATGGTAGTATTCTCAATTCTAGCTCTTTTGGCAGGTAGATAGTAGTATTTTATTGTGACTTTAATATGCATTTACCAGATAAATGAGATCAAGTATACCTTTCACATTTTTATTGCTCATATTAATACCTTCTTTTGTTGAGGGCCTATGTTCTTTAGGCTCTTACTTTTGTACTTATTGACTTCCAAGGCTGATGCATATTCTAGACATGAGCTCTTCATACTTGGATAGATATATCTTTCCAATTAGTGGCTTGCTTTTTCACTCCTAATGGAATTTTATTTTGCTTCATTTGATGAAGACAAGTTTTAACTACTTAGTTTTAATATAAAAAATATAAAAGTAAATGGGGAGCTGTTGAGAAAGTTATCAGGGGAGGCAGTACAAGAGAAACAGGTGGTAAATATGATCAAAGTACTTTGTAAACATGTATGAAAATGCCATTGAACAGCACTATTTTTTTTTAATTTCAGCTCATACAAACTTATTAGGTACACCAGTTCCCTCCCTCCCTCCTCCTCCCCCCGTACCCCCTGCTCCCCCTCCGCACCCCTCTCCCTCCCCACCCCCCAGTGCCTCCCACCCCAGTTCCCAGAGAGTCCTTTCTTGTGCATGTCTGATTTTCCTCTGGGCCCTCCTCTCCGATGACGTACAAGGAACCAGTGGCCTTTCCCTGAACTCTTTCCCGTGTTCCCCTTAGGTATAGGAACACTGCTGTGGCTGCCAATCCCTTGCCTCCAAGGATCTTGGTGCCTTTAGCAGATGCTAGACTGTGAGGTCAACAGTGTGTTGGACAATGCGCAGGGCATGCAAAGTCCAATTATGATTGCTTCGGCCCTAACTTGTGTGGAGTATCTTGCAAATCATTGCTCCTCCCATCCTTTTGCTCTTACACTCTTACCGCCCCCTCTTCTGCAAATTTCCCTGAGCTTCAAGATGGGGAGAGACTAAGCTGGCCTAGTGCTAGGTGGTTGATATAGAGTCTCTGAAGTTCTGGATTGTGGTTTGTTGATTTTCTTTTGCAGTTTTGCTGCTCCTGCAATGCCCTTCACTCCATCCTGGTGGGCATTGTATGTTACCCCCTGGCCAGAGACAAAAAGCTGTTAGAGTCTTGTGATAAAAGCACATTCAAAGGTAGATGTAATAAAAGTGGGAAACCATACTAAGGGAGGGGTCTATCACCCATTTGCAAAATTGTTACTTTTTATCTGCCAGACTATATGCCCTCCTCTTCTGGTGAGATCACACCCCCTCAGTAGTAAATGATCAGGAACAAAAGTCTGTGAACTTAATCAGATGTCTCATTACTTATTTGGGTCCTTGGTGGAGGCCTATTTTCCCTGCTGTAACATGGTCCCTTCTCTCCTTGAACAGCACTATTTTATCCAATTAATATATGTTAAGAAAGCAAATTAAAATACAAGTTGGGAAGTATATTGATTTCAATTTTGAATAAGTTAGCATATTTGAACTCATGTTCTGTGTTTACCTACTGGTGACCTTAGCCATCTTGGAATTCAGTTTATCAATATACAAGTAGGTGTTAATAATATCCATGTCATAAAGTAATTGAGAAGATTAAATGAGATAAAGCACTTATTATAGAGCTATTCACCCAACAGTTGCTCAATAGATGCTAATTGCCTTCTCCATCATTTAGGGGGCTCATTTTCATACTGCCTTTTGGGAAATTGGGTAGTATTCATGAGCTATTTGCAAATGAATGTTTTGGAAATTAAAATCTCATATAATTATCCTAGGAATTTAGAAGGTGGCCTAAAACAGTAAACCATAATTAATTTGCCCAAAGAACTAAAATGTTTCATTTTTCTGTATTGAAAAGAATTCATACTCAATGTGGATCCTTGAATAATAAACATCATGACTGAAGTATCTTAATCCAAAAATGAAAAGTGATCATTTAAAACAGTTCCAAACCCTGTACATAATGCATCAGATTTTGGACTTAAGGTAGATGTCTTTGAAGAGAGCATGGATTCTTAATGTGATGAAAATTGCTAATCACTCCAATCCAAAGTACATAATGCATCAGATTTTGGACTTAAGGTAGATGTCTTTGAAGAGAGCATGGATTCTTAATGTGATGAAAATTGCTAATCACTCCAATCCAAAGTACCTTCCCCAACTCCTTAAAATTTTCTGGTGCTAATTGATTTTATTTTCATTTTCCTCTGTTCCATTATGCTTCATGCAACAATAATTTAGGCAACACTTCTTATTAGTATAAGCCTTGTTTTAGCATCAAAGCATTGAATAATATAAATTTAATCTTGGCTTCAATGAGGCCAAGTAAAAAGAATGGAAGATTTTGTGAAAGATTATCCACTTCTGGTAAGTGACAGAGGAAACAACCTTACTACATTCAGTGGTTTTGTTTATTTTATACTACAAATTTTTAATGCGTAAAATATAGGTGCTTTATACATATGCACATAACTTTTAAAAATACTTAATGCTTATAAAAATATATCTGAAGGCACTGTAAATCAGTCAAAGAGACAGAAATTGATAGGAAGTCAACATTTAGAATAAAGAAACTTCTTTAGCTAAATTTCCTATATTATGGCTTCTTATATGAAATCAATCTCTAATTGATCTAGGATGAAGTGACTAGAACTGAGAAGTAAGTCCCAATCTTAGTGATTAAGAATCAGAAGACCATTTACTATATATAGAATGAAGGGGAATTCATAAAGAAACATCCAAATTTTTGTATATAAGTGTTTCCTGATCTTTATGCCTTGAGCAAACCATTAGCACTTTTCAGAGAAATATAACAGATGACATTGATGTTGTCATTGGCAGTGGAAGGCAGCTGCCAAGCTTGTAGTCCGCAGTTTCCAGAGACCTACACAGGAGAAGTCAGACTCTTCATTTATATTACAGGATATAAATTCAAGATGAGTCATAGGAAACAAAGTTTATTAACTAAAAGTACATATATAAGCACTTTAGAAAATTCAAGTTTATCTGGACAGTAGCCATATATGTATAAATATATATGATTTTGTGGCTTTTGAGGTTGGCATTGCTTAAAAAATGAAATTTGCATCCCATTTCAAAAGTAATTGAATTTTATTACGTTGAAAATGTACCAATTTACTTGTTTCCTTTTAAAAGAACTCCCCTCTATAGATGATATTGTAAAGCAGTTTATGAAGCAAATCATTTGGGGTTACAGATAAAAGAGGAGTTTAACTTAAGATAAAGTTTAGTCAAGAGGTCACATTTTATCTTAAACATGGCTCATTAACAGTTTAGAAATCTACAACTCTCGGGATAAGAAAGGTTTTCTTTATTTAGGCCTGCTGTATACAGGACTTGATTTTTATCAGTTGTACTAAAATTTTTTTTATTCTGATCTTTTAAGGAAAAGCAAAATAGAGGGATATGGGGCAGGTACAAGGACTTCTTTTCATTTCCATGTCCCTTTAATTTCCCGCACCTTTCCATTCTGTCTCTGACATAATAATATGAATGTGCTTGATATATCTGAATTGAATATGCCAGTGTTTGATTTCAAACGTAGGTTTGCTTTTTCTTTCTTTCTTTTTTTTTAATGTTAGAGGTACAGTTCCATGGTATGGTAGAGCACTTCCCTAGCGTGCCCAAGACCCTGGATTCAATCTCCAACACTGAAAAGAACTTGTTTGTTGGTGGTGTGTGTATGTGTGTGTGTGTTTTTATGAGTGAGCTGATATTTCATTTTGGTTTAATTTGCATTTCTCTGGTGATGAGTGATGTTCAGCTTTGTTTCAGACTCTTCTCAACCCTTTCTATACCATCTCCGGAATGTCTATTTAAATCATTTGTTTATTTTAAAATCAGATTACTTGTTCTTTTGTTATAGCATTGAATTTCTTATATACTTTGGATATTTATTCCACAAATTAGAATTTCATTATCAACTGAAATTCTTTTTTTTTTTTATAAGTCATTTTTTTCTGGCCTCTTTTTTTTAATATTTTTTATTATTTATTCAATTGTGCGTGAATGCGTGCAGTGTGTGTGTGTGTGTGTGTGTGTGTGTGTGTAGAAACACGGACGAATTCAGGAACCACCATGGACGCCTCCACCTCCTTGTTTACTCTGCCCCGGGATTCACAGGCTCTGCCCTACCAGGACCAGAAACGCAGGCCGCCCCTGTTTCCGCTCAGTGTCTATACATGGGGTCTAGGATCCGAACTCAGGACCTTCCACCTGCAAGGCAGAGGCTTAACCCCTGAGCCACCTGTCCAGCCCTTGAAATTCTTGTCAGAATAATAGTTTGTAAATATTTTTCATTTCACTGTTCATCTCTTTGATTTGTCTTGCTTTAGTTTGACATAATCTCCTTTGTAAGTTATTCCTTCTGTTGCCTTTGCTTTTGACATCTTAACAAGATGGAAAATAGCAACTCTTTTAACTCAAAAGGATAAGAGTGAAATTGGAGAGATGACTCAAGGATTAAGATTCTGCTTCACAAACAGAAGGATCTGAGTTCAGATCCACACATTCATTCATTCATTCATTCATTCATTCATTCAGAGGGAACAGGCTGCTATCTGTACTTTTGCCCTTGGGGGCAGAGCCTAGGAAATATCAGAGCAAAGCAAAGAGGAGGTAGAAGCAATCCAGGTTGATTCCTGAAGTCTCCAGAGGCACACACAGTGTTTTCTGGTACACACACACACACACACACACACACACACACAGGCACGCACACATGCACACACACACACAAAAAAATAAATAATTGATAAGAAGTGTTTACCAAATATGAGTGACCATGGCCTGGGAACACAGATTCAAGTTGTCTCATTATTTCATGTGTTTTCTAATACCAGTTTTTGGAGTTTTATAATCACACTGCAAAGAAAACCATAAATCAAGGTACTTTTCAAATACATTGATGGAAACATCGTGAAGTCAGGTTACCACAAAGTGGGCAAATCTGTGATATAGGCCTTAAATACTCTCTAAGGACATTCCCAGCTTTTCGATTGGTGGGAGTTAGTGGTCTGTATGTTGGTTCATTTCCAAAAGATTTCAGGGATAGTCACAGGATGTTAGGTCATACACACAGAGAAGGGACAAGGAATGATTATTAAGGGAGTTAAAGATAACTCAAGATACGTTCAACCTGCAACATTCCTGTCATCTCCAATTGAAATTCTAATCTATCAGTCTTGTAGGTGTAGGTCTTTCCAAGCTTTGTTACTGCAGTTTCTTTTTAGGAACCTTCCTACTTAGCTATAACAAAAAGATCCTAATTTACAAATACAGTGAGGATGTGAAGAAGGGAAACTTCTCATATATTGATGATGGGGAATGTAAATTAGCATATAGGCATCATGAAAAACAGTGAGGAGGATCCTAAGAAAAATTAAAAGTAGTACTAGCTGTAAGACCCAACAATCTTACTCCTTGAGTACATACCCAAAAGATGTCATCAAAGTGATACCTACATTCTAATGTTTATTGTGGTGCTGTTCATAGTAACAGTGATTGTCAAACAAGATATTATTGACAGATGAATGGATATAGCTAAAGTAAGCTCTGTGTACACCATACAATATTATTTGGCCATGAAAAAGAATAAAATCCTGTCATTTGCAGCAACATGAATGGAATTCCAGGACATTATATTAAGTGAAATTAGCCAAGTGCAGAAAAGCAAATGTTCCCACTTTTATGCACAAGCTGAAGAAACAACCTCAAAAATAGAGTAGAATAGCAGCTAGGAAAGATAGAAAGGGAATGAAATGTAGAGAGGTTGGATAACACACACCAAGTATGAGGGAGAAATAGTGTTCTATAGCACACAGAGATGACTGATTTCCAACAATTGGTATATATTTCAAAATAAGAAGACAGGAACTGAGGTTCTTAATACAAAGAAATTCTAATTACTCTGGTTTGATAGCCACATTATAGGTAAGTATCTCATAAATAGTTACCATATCTCATAAATATACAGCATGTCCATTAAAAATAAAGGATGTGGGTCAGCAGGATAGCTTAGGGAATAAGGTGCCTACTTACAAACCTGGTGTCCTAGATTGAATCCCCACAACCAGATTTTGATTCCCAGAAGTCTACATGGTAGAAGAAGAAAATTGACTTTCAAAAGATGCCCTTTTGGGCTCAAGGGTGAAGATTGTGTCTTGTAAGCAGAAAGTCCTGCATTTGGATCCAGGTTCCACGTAAAAAACCGCCATGTAGAACCTTCAAGGGCCTGTACTTCCCGCCCTGTGGGCGGAGCTTGGGAAATTCCACAGGGAAGCAAGAAGAGGGGTACATGCGGTCCAAGCCAAGATGGTTCCCAAAGTCACTCTTGGTCCTCCACAGGGACACACAGTGTCTTCTGATACACAGACAAACACACATAAAATTAAAAAATATTTTTTATTATTTATTCAATTGTGCGTGAATGCGTGCATGTGCGTGTGTGTGTGTGTGTGTGTGTGTGTGTGTGTGTGTGTGTCTGTGTGTGTGTGTGTAGAAACACGGACGAATTCAGGAACCACCATGGACCGCCTCCACCTCCTCCTTGTTTACTCTGCCCCGGGATTCACAGGCTCCGCCCTACCAGGGCCAGAAACGCAGGCCACCCCCGCTTCCGCCTGGCGTCTACACATGGGGTCTAGGATCCGAACTCAGGGCCTTCCGCCTGCAAGGCAGAGGCTTAACCCCTGAGCCACCTCTCCAGCCCCAAAATTAAAAAATATTTTAAAAGATGTTCTTTCACCATCACTGCATATGTATGCCTCCCTCTCTTCCTCTTTCCTCTCAAATAAATAAATAGATAAAAGTTGTTTTTTTTTTTTTTTTTAAATAGAAGATAGGGGCTGGAGAGGTGGCTCAGGAGTTAAGCCTCTGCCTTGCAGGCGGAAGGTCCTGAGTTCGGATTCTAAACCCCACGTATAGATGCTCGGCGGAAGGGGGGGCGGCCTGCGTTTCTGATCCTAGTAGAGCAGAGGCGATCCATGGTGGTTCCCGAATTTGCCTGTGGTTCTACACACACACACACACACACACACACACACACACACAATTGAATAAAAAAAATAGAAGATATAGGCTGGATAGATGGCTCAGAGGTTAAGAGTCTGTCTCAAAAGCAGAAGGTACTAATTTCAGATCCTAGGTCCCATGTAAAAAACACCAGGCAGAAACCAGCAACACTGCCAGCTCTGGTGGGTGGAGCTGGAGAAATCCCTGAGGGAAGCAAAAAAGGAGGTAGAAGCAATCCAGGATTTTTCCCAAAGTCTTTTTTGGGCTTTTACAGGGACACACAGTATCCTCTGATGCATACACTGTTCACATAGACAGACAGAATGTTCAAACGTAGTAAGGAACTTTAAGGAAAAATTCTTTTTTGTTGTTTTATGCAAATGAACTGGTCTTAGAGACAGAATTCATCCTGTTCTTGATTTAAAGAGCTGACATAATTATCATCAATATATAATAATTACATTATGCTAGATGTATAAAAGACATTAACAGCATGATAATTTTTGTTTCTTACAGTTTATAATAATTTGGGAATATCAGGTTTCCAACGTATAATCTACCTGCTATATCCTAAAACTAATATGCATGATTTTGTTAAGTGTATATAATCCAAGTTATTCCCAGAGAAAAACAAAGTTTTATTGTTCATCTGTTTCTTCCTCTTTACACCATGATATTCCTTATTTTAATCTAACTATAGCCTCTCCAAATACAACCATTGCTTGAAAACAGAGAACTTTAAGATAGAAAAATAGGTTCTTCCTTTGTCCCTCCTCCCTTGAACTTTTTATTTTGAAAAGTATAATACAAGAGAATTCAACTGGAATCTGGTTTAGTTGACCTTTTTTCCCCCCTCCTAGTTCTCAGTTACTGGTTTAATTTAATTCCTTTTGAAAATATTCCTGGCTTTTTTTTTTTTTTTTTTTTTGGTAAGAAGAATGAAGATGTGATTTGGTTATAGATACCTCTTTAGATTACAGAAATGCTGTGGTAGAAGGAAAAATACTTCTGACTCAAAATTATCAGAATTTTGAAGTTTGTGTAACAGAAAAGACAGTTTGGTTTAGCCATCAAAATAAACTCTGACCTACTAGATTCTCAAGTTGTATGTTGTGCATGAATGTTGCATTGGGAATGAAACATTCCACTGTCCCTTTTTACTGTTTAACTTAAGCTGCAGTGAACCTAAGAAAATAGCCTTGTGGCTGAGCAGCTTATTTTTTTTTAATCTATTCATTTTATACTTTCAGACAGATTTTCCCTGGGGTGAAACAAAGGTTAACTGAAATTTCCTCTGTTGTGTACCTGAACGAATCAGCAGTTCGAGAAGGAAATCCCATTGATGGGCCAAGAGAGTGACAGGCTCTATTTAAAGAATTCCCCCGACTGTGTGGTAGACCAGCCATGCCATGAATTTAACTGTTCCTGTGGTCCCCATACTTGTACCCACCAAAGAGAGAGAGAGAAAGCGACTTTGTTTTGCAAACGTTACCCTAAGCTTTGAAAACCATGAGCCATTGAGTTTTGTGAATTCATGTTAGACAGAGACAGAGGCCAAACCTCTAAGAGAACAATATCTGAAAGGAAGTACACAAAACAGGTAGAAATTGTTTAACTGTTTTGTTTCTCTGTGTATATGTTGTGTTTATACACTTTTTCATATTATACACATTATTATATTTGTATTTTATGCAATTTGCCCTAATTATATTTAGGTAGAGATGTTTTCTAAATATTTTTAAATATATGACAAATACGAGTATTTTTTGAGGGGAGGAGGTGGTTTGTACAGCTTTCTGCTTCATAAAATATTCTGGTTTTAACAAGACCTAAGAATATAATAAGAAATGAGAGTGAACGCTGTATTAGTTTAAATGTGATTTGAAAATAACCCTTTATATTACCTTTGGAGACGCTTTACTTTCAAGAGCAGCTCATGTATTTTGTATTTTTTCCTTTTTAAGGGAAACTGCTTTAAATATGAAAGGATGGTATCTCGAGTTGGATTAAACATCCTTAATTTATGTGTGTTTAACCTCAGCCTTGTTGAAAAACATCCAGCTTTAAACCCTGCTGACTAGGCCTCAATGGTGCCCACTGCATGGGGATTAGAAATAGTCATAGTCTTTTCTAGCATGGAGGTTAGTGTGTATTTTCAAGGGGCATGAACTGTTTGCAATTCTAACAAATGTTTCACACATATTTCTAGGTACTTTTTTTCCTTTGTTATTTGAAGCTTCTGTTACCCAAGGTTTTCTCAGTATGTCTGCACTTTGGATAGGACCTTAGGAAGATTTTTGAAAGATACTAGAATTTAGAGGAAGTAATCTGAATCTCATGTGAGTAATTTTTTGAGGTTGGTTACTAGAGGCCAAAAATAACCCCAGAAATTTATCTTAGAAATTATCTCATCTTGAAGTAAGTCAATTTTGGCTAGATTTCATGCTCACAAATGAGAAATTGTTACTGTGCAGTCATTCTGTATTTGGAAGAATCCAGGTGTCATTTCATACTTGCTGTTCCTCTCTTTTATTCTCAGATATTTTAAGGATTCCTTATTCTCATTTTCTTCTACTTTCTGATTTTTTCTTACCTCTTTTTTTCTGTACTTTGCCTTTTCTCATTTTACTATATTGGTCCTGTTACAAATAGATGGTAGCACTGTAAAAAAAAATGGACTTTTAGAGAGTGGGTTTATCTAATTAGCCCACATGCCCTGTAAAGAACTTCACTGTTCTTTTTGAATGTTATTATTCAAAAATCAAAATTGTTTTTGTCTTGCTATTTTAACAAGCTACAAGTTAACAAGCAGTCATTAGTTGCTATGATCTTTACCAATGATCTTTAAAGCTCAATAATAATAATTAACAACTTTTTAAAACTATTTTTTCATGTGGGGGAGTTGTATTTTGTGTATTTATGTTTTTGCTTATGGGGGCATTTATGTATGTGTTCAGTATGTGTGCATGTGAGTGTTTGTGCATGTGGAGGCTCGAGGTTGATATTGGGTATCAGCCTCAGTCACTCTTCCATCTTACCATTTTGTGATAGGGTCTCTAAACCTAGAATCTCCTATGGGACTAGCTAATCAGCTTGCTCTGGGAATTTGCAGGCTCTGCCATCTGGGGCTGCTAAACCTTCCTGGTATTTTACATGGAACACCTAAGGATTCAAACTCCATTCCTTTTGTTTAAACAGCAAACACTTTAACTTCTGAGCCATCTCCCTACAGTGTTTTCTAAAATCACTTTATTATTGAAAATTCATTAAGTAGGGCTGCTGAGCTAGCTCAACCAATAAGAGGACTGTTCAAAGGCCTGGTAACCTAAGCTGAACCTAAGTACATGTGTGTACTTTTTCTTTCTCTCATGTATAAATGAAATATTTTAAAAATTCATTAAGTAATATTTGTTGATCACCTACTATGTACTAGACAAGGTGATAAAGGTACAAAGGAAAGTAAAGTAGGACTTGTCCCCGTCTCCATGCAACCACAGTTAACTATTTGAGTTTAACACAGCTGCAAGTTTGGGGTTATTACCTTTATGAAACCTTAATGGGGGTTCTTTCTATAGACTGACATTGCTCCTTATCATTCCGTATCCCTATCAGAATGTAATTCTGTGTTAGAAATAGAAAAGTACAATTTGAAACTCGAGATGTTTTCATAATATTGTGACGATAGGTATCAGCATTTTCCTTTAAACTTTTTAAAATGGGCTTCTGTCCATACCCACTTCCTCTACCTCCAAAGGATCTGTTAGTGAGGATTTGAAAAGGAATTTTTTTTTTTCTGGCTGATGCATATGTTTTGAGGTGTTATACTTTAAAATAAGTTCTTAAAATTTTTCCTTTGAATACAGTTTTATGTAATAACTTTTGGTCCATGCATTTTGCTTGAAGTAAGTAATTTTTAGGTACATTGATAATATTTGTGTTGGATTTCAAGACCAAATATTAAAAGAAATGGAATGACTGAAACTGCAGGTCCCAGATTGCTAGCCACACATTTCATATAGTCTTCAAATCTTATAGAAACCTTTTTAAAAGTAGCTTTTTGATTGATATGAATGTGTTTTATTTGTGCATGTCATTTTACAAGTACTTCTAATTCCCATATGGTATGTTTTATATGAGGGAAATATAAAGGTGAAAAGCAAGTATCCGTCTACTGATATATCTAAAAGAAAAAAAATGCCTCTTTTTCCTACTTAATTGGCTGTTTGTGTTGATAATGTTGTACATTCCCTTTGGTAGCTTAATTTTGTTGCTTGTCCACTTGTTTTTGAGCTAGTGTTAGTTTCAAGTAACCTAAGTTAGCCTCAGCACTTTATTTAGCAAGGGGATGGATTTGAACTCCTGACCCTCCTGCTGCACTTCTCAAGGCTGATATTACAAGCCTAAGCCACCAAGTTCACCTTAAATATCTAAGGATTTCTTAACCAGGTAGCTCACTGTTGGAATCCTTGGAGCAAAGGGAATGGAGGATGAAAGATAATATCTGTTTCTTTTCCTCTGAGAATAGACAAAGGCCTTTATACAACTGTTAACTTTGTAAAAACTCTTTATAACCCAGTGTTCACCACCTGTGTTTATTTCCTCTTTCTTCTTCCGCCTCTACCACTAAAAAAAGAAAAGTCAAGTCCCCACATATCTTTTACGTGTTAATTTTAAATATAAGATATTTCTGATAAATTTAATATGATTTAAAATAAAATGAACATTTTGGTTTTATACTTATAAATGTTTCTGTTTAAGATTTGTTTTAATTAAACTATTGCCAGTTACATAGTACAAAATTATAATGATTAAAATGTTTCTCTGCCTGATGTTATAATGAAAAATAATAAATATAGCAGTAGGGGGAGAGAACATTTTGAGAAGAATGCAAGTGAATAAAATGCTCTGACCCTCAGGGGATTTGAATGTGGCATTGTGTGTTTTTCAAAAGTTTCCGTTGAAGTAACAGATGCTGCTGATGAAGTTGAGAATAGAAAGTTCATTTGTGGCTGGTTGCTTATTAGAAATGAGAAGATTCCAGAGAGGATCTGATATAGTAGAGTTAGGCTCAGTGGAGGATGACATATATGGCAGCTTTGTCTTTGTGATTTTTAATCCATTTTTTGATACAAGCATGATTACCCATAAATGTGCTATTTTCTTACATTTTTTATAGATCCAGGCTTTGTTACAGTGTTATTATTCAATAATGATGATTTTTAAAGGTCTTTTTTTTTAGTTCTTACAATTTCTTACTCCAAAAATTCTTTCCTTTTTCCTTAACTGAAGAAAACTGTCTTGATATACAATAAAAGTCCATTAAATTATGTATTAGCTTACATGTCCCAATTCAGAAGTGTTTATTCATAACAACAGTACATATTTCTTCCTTTCTAATTTCAAAGTACGTACAATATTGTATATTTAATAACCAGATATATGGATAAGACAGAAGTTTTGAAGGAAACAATATTTATTAATATAGCCCTTAATACAAAGTTTATAAATACTCATTAAACTAAAGATATAAGTGATGTTTTCACAACGTAATTGATAAAATGCTTCTACTAGAGGAAAATCAAAGAAAATAGAAATCTTATTTGGTTGATTTATTAAGTAGATAGCATCTGTGATAATTAGGTAATCATACTTTGGTGTTTGGAAGCTTCAAACATAGAAATGACACTGTCCACGTTTAGAATGTTGCAAAATTGTGAGTGATCATCTTTTTGAAGAAGAAACAAGAAGGCTTCAATGGCAGTAACAGGAATTTTTAAGACCAAGTCTCAGTACCAATATAAATGAATTGGGTGCTTGTGCAGGTTCTGTAGAATGTGTTCCTGTGCATGCCTACAGAGAATAACAGAACACTGGGGGAGTTATTGGATGTTCCTGAAATAGTGTGACCATAAATACAAAGCCAGTGAAATAAAGGTTAAATCATAGAAAATATCATATGATATATTAAGTATTTAAACAGTCCTATTGGGAGCAAGGAACCTTTCCAGGTAGAATGCTTTTCACATTTCTGCCTTCCTCCAAAGTAGTAGAATGGAAACAGAGAGTCAGAAGTTATTTTCATAATCCACGTTCAGAAATTAAATAACCATGAGCTAAAATAGTAATACTGAGGTTATTTAAGGTAGAAATTTGGTAAGTGTACTACAGGTTAAAAAGGAAGACTTGAAGGCTTCTGACTTGGAAAACAGACTATGGTGCAAATTGTTGAGGTAAAAAAACAACAGGAGAAATAAGAATTTTTTTTTGTTTTATGTATCTGTTTGTTTTGTTTGTTTGTAGCAATGAGAATTAAACCCAGTGCCTTGTATATCACTACAGCTCAGCTATCAAGGAATGAGGAGAAGATAATTAAGTTTTAGTATTATAATTAAGTTTTAGTATTATAAGTTTGAGTAGTATATAGTTTGTGCAGTGTCTATATAAAATATTCCATGAGTCAGGAATTCAAGAATGATCTGGCCTGGAAGAACAAATTTGGTAGTTCCTATTGTGGGCATGAATGGCATAATCTGGGGAAAAGTTTAGAATGGAGCATATAAAATACTAATGAGGAAAAAAGACATCACAAAGCTACAAAAGTATTCGGTTCAAAATTTAACTATGGAGATGAGATTAAGCTAGACGAAAAGCTGGGCAAAGAGGGTCGAAGTGTTGGAGAATAAAGGTGAAATGTGGCAGAAGTACAAAAATAGAGGTGTTTTGTTGTGTTACAGATGGAAAAGGGGAGATCAAGCAACAGTTTTCATGTTTGTTTTGTAACTGCCCAGAATTAACCTCATCATGACGTCAGAATTTGACTTTAAAATGAAAAGGAGAGAATAAATACTGAGATATTCTCAGGTGCTTTTTTGGGATTATACAGTTATTTGCTGATTCTTGGATTTTCCCTACTCCCTGTCAATTTACCATGTATATGATTCAGTTATAAAAGGATTCACATTGTTTTAGAAGCTTCACATAAGAAAAACATTGGGCATGGTTTTTTAGCTGGAATCCATACTTTTTGTTAATAGCCCATTTTTCCAAATAATACTGTGCTTTTTGTCCTTTAATAAAATTTGACATTACTCAGTGTAGTAGTACTGATTTGTAATCCCAACACATGGGAGATACAGAAGAATCAAAAATTCAAAGCCAATTTGGACTCCATAGCAAAATCCTACACAAAAAATTATATTAATTAAATCATCCTTTTATTTTAAAAGAGCCAGTGATATAACCCGATTGATAGAGTACTTGCCTAGCATGCAAAAAGCCCTGAGTTTGGTCCCCAGCACCAACATTATCTGGCCATGGTACCACACACCTGTAACTCTAGCACTCGGGAGGTAGAAGCAGGAATTCATCCTCGACTACAAGTCTGTGGCCAATCGAGGATACATGAGACTTAGAGCTGACTTTTTAAAACAATTCCATTTTCATGATTATTCACCTAAAATAATACTTTCTAGATTCTTTAGCCCAAAGACGATGCATACTACTCTACAAGAAGATAAATTTCTTCAGGGCAAATGACAGGTTTATTCATTATTTGTATCTAACATTGTCTTTTCTGTGAAAAATGTAAGGATCTGTTGAAAATTACCCTAGCCTATATTAAGTGAAAACTTTATTTATTATTTATTCAATTGTGCGTGTGTATATGTGTGTGTGTGTGTGTGCGCGCGTGTGTGTGTGTGTGTGTGTGTGTGTGTGTGTGTGTGTGTGTGTGTGTAGAACCACGGGTGAATTCGGGAACCACCATGGACTGCTTCCACCTCCTCCTTGTTTACTCTGCCCTGGGATTCACAGGCTCCGCCCTACCAGGACCAGAAACACAGGCCTTCCCTGGCGTCTATACACGGGGTCTAAGATCCGAACTCAGGATCTTCTGCCTGCAAGGCAGAGGCTTAACCCCTGAGCCATCTCTCCAGCCCAGAAAACTTTTTTTTTTATTCTTTGAAGAAAATTGTACTTGTATTCTTAAATAACTAAAGTTATAATAATTTGGTTAGTTCAAGCCCATTGTATGTTGTAAAAATCACAACACATGCCTTTTGATGGACCTTCATAAATTTTATAGTTTCAGATGTTGCAAATTAGATTGCCTGGAAATTGTCAGACGTTTATTTCTTCCTTATAGGAAGGAAATAAATATTAGGCTCATTGGAAAGATTTCTTCATTACTGGTACTTATACTGCACATTACCAACTGGATGTGCTGAACTGAGACATAATAACCTTTACTGATCATCAGAAATTGTCAGGTTGTTCCAAGAGGTAATGATAACCCACTCTGAATATTTGCAGCTGCTCTTTCAGCAAAGGATGATCAAGCATATTAACCTCAGAATGTATGAGGACTGAGTCCTTTAGCAAATTAAATAGGAAAATATCTGTAATGACTCCTACACGATTTGCACCGTGTTTCACATAAGCAAGCACAAAGTGTCCCCTCTCATGTTGGCAAGTACGTGTACTAAACTGGATATTGTGCAAATATTATGTCAGGGCGTTCCCTATTTGAAAGAGAAAAAAAAGGGAGACAGGGAGGTGATCACTCACTGGTAAAGGTCAGAGGGTAACTTTGTGTGTGTGTGTGTGTGTGTGTGTGTGTGTGTGTGTGTCAGAGGGCACTATGTGTCCTCATGGAATCATCCTGGATTATTTTACCTCCTTTTTGCTTTGCTGTGGGATTTCCCAGACTCCACCCACCAGGCTAGTAGTGCAGTCTGCCACTGTTTCTGCATGGCATTTTTTTAACATGAGACCAGGGATCCGAACTCAGGACCTTCTGCTTTTGAGGCAGAGTCTTAACTGAACTAAGCCATCTCTCCAATCCAGAGAGCAACTTTTAAAAATCATTTCTTTCCTTTTACTATATGGGCTTCTGGAAATCAAACTTAGGTCACCAGATTTGTGAGGCTGGCACCTTGCAGACAGACTTAATCTTGCACTGGTAAGCAGCCTTATTTTATGTTCTATAGAATTGAGTGATAGGCACATGGAAAATGAATAATGCTCTTTAAAAAATTATATTCTAAATACTTTTTTGCTGGTTTCAGGTAAATTAGATTAGCAATGTATTTTATTCTAGTAAAGGGAAGGTACCATGGATATTATTTAACCCATTCCATTATTATGTAGATATAAATAGGGCAAATAGACTGCCCAACACCACACACAAATTTTAGGAGCAAAGATAAGACCAGAAGCTAGGTTGTACCAAGTTCTATTCCCAAAAGGTAACAAAGTAGAGAATTAGCAGCCTAAAGAGTTGCCCTACAAAACCTTTCTATGGGAACTTTAACATGAAAGGAATATTTTTTTTAACTAGCATCTATAATAACATGTTATTACTAGTCAAGCCCAAATTAGGACCTTGGGGAGGGTCCAGGAGTTGCTTATGTGTTGTTCCTGGTAACATTTCTATAATTGAAATCTGTTCCGTATACTTGATAGTGAATTGTCTACAGTAAGAATGTACTTTTAATTTTTTGAGGAATGATAATATAGCATAGAATTCAATAGACCTAAGTGAAACACTGATCCTACCTCAAATCTTTTTCACTATTCTCTGTCCGGTGTGCATTTATTGATGATTGGGGTATAACTCATTGCTGTTTTTTCTTTTTCTTCCTTTCTTTTCTTTTGGGGTTCGTTGTCTTTGCATTTCTTTGTGTGCGTGTGTGTACGCGCGTGCATGCATGCATGCACACACAGGTGTGCTCACCTGTGCTTATCCATATGGATGCTAGCGTTTGACTGTGGTATCTTTATCACTCTTTCTGCCTTGTTTTTTGAGAGCGAGCTCTCACTGGACCTAGAGCTCATCATTTCAGCGAGGTCACTTGGCCAGTGAACACATAGAATCTATATGTCTTCACCCACACCAAGCACTGGAATGTTAACTGTACCCCACTATCCCCTGCCATTTTTAAGATCCTGGGGATCTGCATTCAGGTCCTCATACTTGCATGGCAAGTATTTAACCCACCGAGCTATCTCCCCAGTTCCTGAATCTCATTTTTTAATAAATAAGACGGAGAGATCATTCTGTCAGTAATGTACTTGCTGTGTAATCATAAGGATCTGAAGCTTGGATCTCTAGTAACCACACAAAAAAGGGGAAGGTGGAAAAAATAAGTTGAAGTTATTGAAGAAGACACCTGATGTCAATCACTGGTCTACACACACACACACACACACACACACACACACACACACACACACAAATTAAATTAACTTTGTAATTAAAGTAGTTTTAAGGTGTCGTTTTAAATGTTAATAATGAAGGGCATTAAGATGTAAAAGGCAGCTTCGAAAATCACAGCAAGCATTTTCCTTACTTGGATCCTTTGAATGAATGAATAATACTATAGTGGTGATGAAGGAAAAGAAGCTGCTGCTATTTAATGTATTCTCCACTCTCTATACATGGATGCAGCCTCCAAATTTCACAAAGGAAATAATCATCAGCACAGCATCTCTACTTTCCTATGGATTGGTTTTTTTTTTTTTTTTTTTAAAGCAGCCTCATGATTTTCATAGTACAAGTATTTTATTTTAAAATATATTTCTAGACACCCCTGGTAGGCCTGGAAAAATGTAGATTACTTCATGTCTCTTCAATATTCCTTTCAAAGAAACGACTCAAGCTTGATTTGTGTTTTTAAGATAGATGAAAGTAGTAAGGCTGGAAGGGAGAGGAAATCTTAACTTTGCTTCGAGGAAGGAAAAAAAAAATCTTTCAGTCTTTTGTCAACATTTTAGCTCCTGCATTAGTCATAGGTCCCTTCATTCTTGTCCACAGAGGGACCAAAGGAATAGGAACCATTTGCAAGTTTGTAAAAGGCAGTGCAAAGAAAAGAAAATAGCTGATACTGAAAAATGTAGTGCCCCTCTCCCAGTTTTACAGTTGTATTTTTAGGTTAATAGTCTATGGTTTCTGGATATTTGCTTTTTTAAAAAACAAAACCAAAAAAAAAAACCCACCATCTTGTTATGTAGCTCTGGCTGGCCTGAGCTTAATATACAGACTTAATGTACCCACTATTTAGATAAAGCGAGCATTAAACCTGCCCCTATTCTCGTGCCTCTGCCTCCTGAGCGCTGGGTTTACAAGTGTGCACAACCATATCCAGTATTTTTTGTATATTTTGGCCT
This sequence comes from Typhlomys cinereus, assembly GCA_023101885.1. Classification (NCBI taxonomy): domain Eukaryota; kingdom Metazoa; phylum Chordata; class Mammalia; order Rodentia; family Platacanthomyidae; genus Typhlomys; species Typhlomys cinereus. The sequence goes on from JALPQD010000462.1 coordinate 259,066, forward strand.
CCTTTTTAAATGTCTTTATTTTACTAGTTTTGATTTATAAAACCAGTGCAAAATTACCAACTCTAATAAATGGATTAGTATTCACTGCCCAATTTTTTTAAAGTTATTGTGGAAGTCACCTAGAATGAAAAACTAGTGGACACAGTTAATGTTCGTGTTGGGATTTAAACATCTCTCTACCAACTTAGATCTGAATGGGGACCTGTGAGCTAACTGCCAATGGACAGTAACTTGAAAGAGTGGAGTTCATTCACACTGCCGGAAGCATTTGGTACTAAGTAACTTCCTGAAGAGATTAGAGAGGCTACACTGGTAAAAGTCTGTATGCAGTTTAGCAACAGCCAAAGACTAGTGTCAAAAGACAGGTTCTGCTAAGACTTAAGAAAAAAATGTTTGGAATGTCCCAGTGTCAATAGACCTAAAAGTTGTAGGAGGGGTACAGTTAAAGAAGTACAGATTAATTTGTTTCCATCTTTGCTTTTGGGTGTACTTTTTATTTGTATATAGTTTGATGGCTTTTTTTTCCATTTACCTCATTCAGTTCTCACAGAACTTTGTAGGTAGACAAGGCAAATACTATTATCCCAATTTCACAGGTAAGGGAAGTAAGGCTCAAAGTGGGATACTGTTTCTTGAGACCCACATACTTTATAAGAGAACTAAGTAGTTAGCATGTATCTCCAATGATACAATGCTTGTCTGGCATGCACAAGGTCTTAAATTTATTCCTAGCACCAGAAAATATGATAATAAAATTTAAACATGTGTAAAAGTTTAAGGTATTTAGCATCTCTTACTCTACTTTTAATATTCAATTGAGTACTTTCAATCTCTTGTGGCTCTGTAAGTCCCTCAAAGATACTAAGATTGTGTAACATTTTATTTTTTTGTAGGAGAAGAAGATATAAATTGGTTCATCAGTGACAAAGACATCGAGGTAAAATTAAAATTTTTTAAGTTTTGAGTAATGGTTTCCTTTGATGGACAGATTCCATTTATTTAATTATAGTGAATTTTGGAAGAGTAACAAGCATTTTAAATAGAAGTGTTCTCCCATGGATTATAACAAAGTTTAATTTTGTGTGTGTGTGTGATTTGACTTTTCAAAAATTTTATTCAGCTTTGATTTTTTTCATATATTGTATTCATGTGTGCATGTACACATTCTTATGTGTGGACATGTGTGCAGTGATATGCATGCACACGTACATTTGGGTATATGAGTGTGGACGCCTAAGGTAACATCAGAATATCAGATATCCTTGATCACTCTTCCACCTTGTTCATGAAACATGGTATTTCAGTCAAACCCAGAACTAACCTATATGGCTAGTCTCACTAGTCATTTTGCTCTGGGATCCCCATATTTTCTTTCTGAAGCTGGAATTACAAGTGGAGAAATCCCACTGATGTGACATCTACCTGAGTCCTATGAATGAACTTGTACAGTAAGCATTTTGACTACTGACCCATCTCCCCAGCCCTGAACCTACAAAAATTTAGTTGCCTTTCCCTTTCTGTTTTCTTCTCTGCCTTAGAGAATCTTGTTAGCACATATGACTTGGTACCACTAAACATCAGCACCAGAAATAGCTGCTTCTTCATTATAAGGAAATGGTTAGTCTGTATTTAGAATGTGGCAGGTGTGTATGTCAATTATTAGCCTTGTTTGGCATATGCTAAAATAGAGAAAAAATTTTTCAACTTATAGTCAGGTTTTAAAAGATTGGAGGTAACTGGCTCAGCCAACAAGAGAATAACAGGTAAAATGGAAATTATTTTATTTATGTATGTATTTTTCTCTTTTTGAGACAGGGTCTCCTACCATAGCCCAGGCTGGCCTTGAACTTGAGATCCTCCTGCCCAGCCTCCCAAGTGTTGGGATTACAGGCGTGAGCCACCATGCCCGGCTTTAAAGATGGAATTCTACCAAACAAGATAAAAGCATGGTTGGGATTTACATATTCCTCTTTAGGTATTCCATATAATATGCTTTAACTACATTCTATCACAGAAAATAGACTTGACTAGTATATAACACAACTAGAATTGCATCACCTTGTATTGATTGGATCTTAAGGATACCAATAGAAGAAAATAATTTCCTACTATTATAGAAATTACAAGCCAGTCTTATAGCCAGTAACAATAAATTTGTGCTCTTCAAAAGAAGGGGTATATTTGGTAATTATGTGATTTTATAGCATTCTACAACACAAAATCATAAAAACAACCTTCCCTAACTAATATACAAACTTCTTATTTAGAAACATGTGGTACACATTTAGATATAGCAGTCAGCAATAACTAAACTAAGCACATCAATATTCCTGCTAGCCATGACCCCTGAGTGGAGAAAAACAAATGAGAGAGAGCCACTGGGTAAGTGCAACAGAGCTGTCCTTGTTCCACCCGCTTTAAGAACAGAATGCAGTTCTCTGTTGCTGGGTGTGAAGTCGGACTGTTAATTCTTTTTGTCTTATCAAAGTATTGAAACTGACTTAAAGTTTGGTGTTTCTTGCTCAGTGACAGTTATCTTTTAAATGAAGAATAGGTAGGTTTCATTAAACTGAATGAATTTTTTTTAATTCTCAATTTTTTTCCCACCCTCAGGCCAAGATAGGTAATAACAGATCATCTGGAAGATGGACCCACCGATATTATTCGGCCAACAAAAACGTCACCTGTAGGAATTGTGACAAATGTGGTCACTTGTCAAAAAACTGCCCCTTACCACAAGTAGGTGGAACATATAATGTTTTTTTTTTTTTTCGTGTAAAAGTGTAATTTCCATGTAGCTTCTAAACTAGCATAAGGAAGAAAAGTTATTACAGCATTAGAAAGCCTGGATCCAGCTTCAGCTGTCCTTTGCTGATCATAAACAAGGTTTCCTTCCATACATACTCTCTCTTCCTGATGACTCTTTCAGATATTTGAGAACAGCTCAGGTTTTTGCTTCTACAGCATCACAGCCTGTTCTGTGTCTATTCCTTCTGTGATTTAGTTTCTAGATTTCTTTATTTATCATCCTATTTTCCTCCAAAACCTTCTATTTTACTGAAAGGCAAATAGAATAGAATAGATAAGTGCCTGTGGACAGTGTATTCAAATCTAGATTGTTTGTTTGTTTGTTGCAGCAATATACACTAATATGTGTTAAAGATCTAAATTCATTTTGTTTGATTTTATAATTATGCTGAAAGATTGAACTCTCATTGAACCTCATTTTTATGGAATTATACAGGAAAGAAAATATTTCTCTCCCCCCATTTGAAATGGATACATTTGTACTAAACAGACTTTTTGTTTATCTGCCACATAGAAAGTCCGTGCTTGCTGCCTGTGCTCAGAAAGAGGACACCTCCAGTATGCCTGCCCAGCTCGCTTCTGTTTAGATTGCTCTTTGCCCATGTCTTCCACGCATAGATGTCTTGAAAGGTCTTCCTGGAGAAAACGGTGTGACCGGTGTGATATGATAGGCCACTATGCTGATGTAAGTATCCCTAATATAACTAATTTGTCAAACTTTGGGGACAGTTTAATGGTTTATAACTAGCCACCTTACTTTAAAGAATGTTTTATTCTCCCCTGAATAAAATTGCTACATCCTACTGGTCACTTAACATAGAAAGCAGCACTTTAGGTATCAGGCTGTCACAGGAATCAGTATCAACAAATACTTCAAACTCACACTGGCCCCTTTACCTGATTTATTTGCTAGGTAAAGGTTGTTTTTAAAGAGATGGAATGGCACGTAATTATCACATATGGATTCATGCATATCTAATTGACAATAGATACACACTTAGAAGTTTTATCCAAATGTCCATGTGAAACCTGGTTTGATGTTGCTTGTGGGTGATTTTTTTGTTAGTAAAATAGTCATAGAGAGTAAAGACAAACCATCTAATATTTCCAATATGCTTGTTTTAATAACTCTTTTTTTTAAACTTTATTCATTCAGTTAGAGAGAGAGAGAAAGTATTAGACATCACTATGTGTTCCTGTGGAGGACCAAGAGTGACTTAGGGAATCATCCTGTATTGCTTCTACCTCCTTCTTGCTTCCCTCTGGGATTTCCCAGGCTCTGCTCACCAGGGCTGGAAGTGTAGGCCACCACCATTTCTACCTGGTGTTTTTATGTGAGACCTGGGTTCTGAACTCAGAACCTTCTGTTTGCGAGGCAGAGTCTTAATCCCTAAACCAGCTCTCCACCCATTTTTTAGATTTTGAAAAACAAAAATAATCTAGTCAGAGTGGCCTAACTATAATCCCAATAACGCAGAAGCACAGATAGCAGATCTCAACAAAACCGTCTCTAAACAACTTAAAATAATTTAATAAGAAAACAAAAGTAATTTAGAAGACATTTCATTTAATTTAATATTAATCATACAGTACTTGAGATAATTCATTGTGAGGACCAGGGTTCAGACTCCTAGATCCAGTGTAAATTCTAGACATAGTAGCATAAAGGTTCTGTGATCCTAGGTTGCCAGACAGAAATGGGAGGCACAGATCCAATAACTTCCCAAAACCTAAAGGCCAGCTAACCTGGGTTATACAAAAGCAGGAAAAGAGAACAATTATCAAAATAGAAAAGTGAAGAACAGTGCCCAAAGATTGTACACATACACACACACACACACAGAGTAATATATTGGGCATCGTTTACATCCTGTGTGTGAGGTATGGAGTCAGTTCTGCTCGTAATTTTAGAGACCAGAAGGGCTACTAAGTAGGCATTTGCAGCTTTGATGTGGAAAATACAGCTTTCTACATTGAATTTACTCTTTGCGCCTAATGAATGTCTCATTAAGGGTCTGTCATTTTAGCTCTTAATTGCATCTCTTACTATGGAGTAGCATATGTTTATTTTGTATTAACAGCTAATCAGTGCAAAGTCATTTTTTCAGACTCATACCTAGGTGCTGATTCTAATTGGTTTAAGAGACATTTATGAAAGCTCTCGCTCTCTCTCTGTTTGTTCAAACATTACTTATCTTTTTTTTAATGTGTGATGTGTGTTTGATAGGTGTGTGAAAGAGAAAAGATGAAAAATGTGTGATAACAGGCTTGTGCATTCCACAAAGTGCATGTGACCAGATGACCATTTAATAGAGTCAGCTCTTCGCATCTATTTTGTAAGAATTCTGGAGATTCTTTGTCAGATTGTCAGATTTTCACAAACACACATGCACACACACAAACCACATACCAGGTTCTTTAACCCACTGAACAGTATCTATAGCCATTTTAGGCCCATTTATTTAAAATACTTATTTATTTTTAAAAATTTATGAAAGTATTTTCCCTTTAATATGTATTTCTCAAATACATGATAGAAAAGCCCAAATATTTTTCTGATTTTATTTAAATGTACTTATAGCCTTTTACTCAAAAAATTAATGTGACTTTTTCTTGAAACTTTACATTAACATTACAGTATAAGCATGTTTCTTTCTTAAATAATTAAATTATGGATTTTAATTTTACCAGTAAACTTTGATTTTTAAGTAAATGTACTATGCTAGACATCTTTTATGTATGTATATATAAACATGCTTTATGCATCCGCATGTCTATTATGATATATCAAACCCCATTGATAGAATGTGAAATTTTTAAATTATCTTTATATTTTAATAAGTATTGGTCTTTTAAAATGCTATACCAGCATATCTACTTATCAACACCATTTGAAGAAAAAGAATGCTACACTCATCAACACTGAATATTTTCGCCCTTTAAAAATTTGAGGGGAGGGGCTAGAGAAGTGACTCAGGGGTTAAGCCTCTGCCTTGCAGGCGGAAGATCCTGAGTTCGGATCCTAGACCCCACGTATAGACGCCAGGCGGAAGGGGGGGCGGCCTGCGTTTCTGGTCCTGGTAGGGCGGAGCCTGTGAATCCCGGGGCAGAGTAAACAAGGAGATGGAGGTGGTCCATGGTGGTTCCCGAATTCGCCCGTGGTTCTACACACATACATACACACACGAGCACATACGCACAACTAAATAAACAATAAAAAAAATTTTTTTTGAGGGGAGGGTGAAGATGGCTTAGCAAGTAATACTTACTGTACAAACGTAAGGACCTCAGTTCAAATCCCCAGAACGCATATAAAAAGCTAGATGTGAACACATATAACCCCAGTGCTTGGGGGTGGGGGTAGACACAGATGGATTACTAGGGCTTGCTACCCTAGCTCAGGTTCACAGGAGATCCTATCTCAAGGGATCGAGGTAAATAGTGATACAGTGAGACACCCAGCATCCTTTTCTGAGCTGCATGCTCGCATCTATGCACACACACTACTCACAGCCCAGTTCCAGACTGATTTGCCTATTTTTTTAATTTTTTTTTATTTATTATGTATTCAATTGTGCGTATATGTGTGTGTGTGCACGTGTGTGTATGTATGTGTATGTGTGTAGAACCACGGACGAATTTGGGAACCACCATGGACGCCTGCATCTCCTGTTTACTCTGCCCCGGGATTCACAGGCTCCGCCCACCAGGACCAGAAACACAGGCCGCCCCGCTTCCGCCTGGCGTCTATACGTGGGGTCTAGGATCTGAACTCAGGACCTTCCACCTGCAAGGCAGAGGCTTAACCCCTGAGCCACCTCTCCAGCCCCTGATTTGCCTATTTTTTGAAACCAAAGTGTGTGATGTTTTTAGCAATAAAATCTTATTAAATGGTTTTTATAGACACTTAAAAAGTATTTTTACCTGGCACTTAAGATTTTGTTTCATAACACATGACTTTCAGGAGCAGCATCTCTCTCTCTCTTTTTGTCTCTCTCTCTTCCCCCCCTCCTTCCCTCCATCTGTATTTTAAATTTTGAAATTGGTTTTCAGTGCAATAGGTTTTCATGTTGTTTTCCCTGGAGCTCCATCTCCCTTAATCTCTCCTCCTAGTCCCTCTATCCCTGATTAAACTGATCTTTTGTTTTCTTATCACCTGTGTTCTTATCCCCATTCCTTTATGACCATCCCCCATCCCCTATCCTAATGACCCATTTCTAGTTTCCTTGCCTCTACAGATACTCCAAGTGTAACACGCAAGAGTAAAGCGTTTTTTTTTTTAATTTTATTCATTTACTTAAGAAAGAAAGAAGAGGGAGGGAAAGAGCTAGGTTTATGCATGTGGGTAGAAGTGAATTTTACAAATCAGTCTTCTCCATGAGAGAGAACATATGATGTTTCTTTCTAGGCCTCATACAGTATTTATTTTTTCTAGTTCCATCCATTTTCCTACATATTTCATAATTTTTTACTGCAGAATAAAATTCTGTTGTGTGTTCCACACATTTTCATTATCCACTCATGCGTTGATGGACATCTAGACTGATTCCATTTCCTTGCAGTTATGAACATGTATATGCAAGTATTTCTGCAATAGAATATAGAGTCCTGAGTACATGCCCAGAAGAGATCTAGCTGGGCTCATCTCCACTGATTTCCATAGTGGCTGCACCAATCTAACTCCCACAAACTGTGAATAAAGTCTTCTCTTTCCTCAACAGCATTTGTTTGTCCTTTGATTTCCTGATGATACTCATTCTGATTGGGATGAATGAAATATCTCAAAGTTTTAATTTGCATTGCTATAATAGTTAATGATGTTGAATACTTTCAAGTGTTTTATTTGACACTTGTATTTATTTCTTTTTTGAATATTCTCTGTTGTGATTCTATCTTTTGATTGAGTTGTTTCCTTGATGTATAGATTTTTGAGTTAATGGTATATTCTTAGTATTTCTACTCTGTCATAAGTGTAGCTGGCAAAGGTTTTGTCCTATTCTGTGGGTTGACTCATCACTCAGGTAAAGGTGTCCTTTGCCATATGAGCTTTTTAGTTTCTTCAAATTCTTGTCAGTTGTTGCTCTTGTTTCCTACACTACTGGAGTCCTCTTCAGAAAGTCCTTATGTGTGCCTATCTACTAATGTGTACTCCCTACTTTCCTTTTATATGGAGATCTTTGATGTATTTGGAGTTGAATTCTGTATAGGGTGAGAGATTTGGGTTTGGGTCTGTTTCATTTTGTTTTATTTTGTTTTGTTTTGAGATAGGTCTCATGTGGCCAAGGCTGTCCTTGAACTGATCCTCCCACTTCTACTTCCAAGGTGCTGAGATTTACAAATATCTGCCAACAAGCTTGGATTATAAACCTTTTTTTAAAAGTTTTTTTTTAACATTTTTTATTATTATTTCCGCTCATACAAACTTAGTAGGTACACCGGTTCCCTCCCTTCCTCCTCCTCTCCCCGACCCCCCTGCTCCCCCTCCCCTCACCTTTCCCTCCCCATCCCCTAGTACCTCCCCCCCAATCCCCAGAGAATCCTTTAATGTGCATGCCAGACTCTCCTCTGACCCTCCTCTCTGATGACGTACAAGGACCCAGTGGCATTTCCCTGAATCCTTTCCTGTGTTCCCCTTAAGCATAGGAACACTACTGTGGCTATCAATCCCTTGCCTCCAAGGATCTTGGTATCTTTAGCAAATGCTAGACTTTGTGGGGTCAATAGTATGTTGGACAATGCGCAGGGCATGCAAAGTCCAAATATTATTGCTTCGGCCCTAACTTGTGTGGAGTATCTTACATATCATTGCTCCTCCCATCCTTGTGCTCTTACAATCTTACCGCCCCCTCTTCCGCAAATGTCCCTGAGCTTCAGGATGGGGAGAGATTAGTCTGGCCTAGTTCTAAGTGGTTGATAAAGAGTCTCTGAAGTTCTGGATTGTGGCTTGTTGATTTTCTTTTGCAGTTTTGCTGCTCCTGCAATGCCCTTCATTCCATCCTGATGGTCATTGTATGTCACCCCCTGGCCAGAGACAAAAAGCTATTAAACTAGAGTCTTGTTATAAGAGCCCATTCACAGGTAGATGTAATAAAAGTAGGAAACCACAGTGAGGGAGGGGTCAATCACCCACTTGCAAAATGGTTACTTTTTATCTGCCAGACTATATGCCCTCCCCTTCTGGTGAAATCATACCTCCTCAGTTGTCAGGAACGAAAGTCTGTGAACTTAACCAGATGTCTCATTACTTACTGGCAGTCCTTGATGAAGGCCTATTTTCTCTGCTGTAACATGGTCCCCTCTCTCCTTGTTTCTGGTGTGGCCCTCCTACTCCATCCCTCCTGTTCATAATCCTTGCAATTACTGTAGGTATTACAGAGATTTATCTTTGAGTGTCTCTAGGTGGGCTGGGTGGGTTTGGTACTAGGAGCACCTATTAGGGAGTACATACGGCACTTAATTTTCTGGGTCTGGGATACTTCACTTAATATAATTGTTTCTAATGACATCCATTTCCCGGCATATTCCAGTAATTAATCATTTTTGATGGCTGAGTAGTACTCCATTGTGTAGATGTACCACATTTTCCTTATCCACTCGTCAACTGTTGGACATTTGGGTTGATTCCATGACTTTGCTATTGTAAACAGTGCTGCTATGAACGTGGTCGTGCTTGTGCTTTAAAAGTTTTTTTTAAAAAATCAACTTTTAATTAACAAGAAAGATAAGGGAAAAAAAAGAAAGTAGGCCATTGTGGGCATCACCTGGAAAAAAAAAAAAAAAAGAAAGATTAAGGAGAGAGAAAAAAAGAGAAGTAAACTTATTTTTATAAAAGAAAGCGTGAATTTCCAGGAGCAGCAAGATAGCTCAGTAAGCAAGTTTCCTGCTTGCAAATCAGTCACCTGAAGCCCACATGGTAAAAAAGAAATGACTTCTGAAAGTAGTCCTCTGACTTTCCATTCACTAAGGCATACATATGTGCACACTTTCCCTCCTCCAAAATAAATAAAATTTTTTTTAAAATTTCAGGCAAATAGGGGTTGAGGATTTAGCTCAGTAGTAGAGAGCTTCTAGAGGCCCTGGGTTCGGTCCCCAGCACCAAAAAAAAAAAATAAAAAAAATACAGGCATATATAAAGAAAGATCACAAAATAAATCAAAGATATCTTCAAATGAAATCAACACTGTATAGGAAACTTGAGATTATTCTAGCTTGTTCTTTGTAGATGGTAAAAGGACATTCTGATCAAAAGAATTCATACCCAATATATGGGTAAAGAATACTTCTCAATTATATTTACCTACCAAAAGTCTTTGTTTATTCAAAGATACCACTAACAAAATTAATTTAGGTGATAGAGCAAAAAGGCAAAACAAGAAAATTAAATGACAAACCATAATTTGGGAATGTTTTTATTATATATGACAGAATAATTGTTAATAGTACATTAAAAATCTTTATAAATCAATGTGAAGAAAACAAAATTACTCAATAATAATTCCCAATGTTAGGAAAATGCATTTGGATATCCTTTCTGGAATTTAGTGGTGGATATTTACAAAGATAAAACTATGAAAACAGGGCTGGAGAGGTGGCTCGGGGGTTAAGCCTCTGCCTTGCAGGCGGAAGGTCTTGAGTTCGGATCCTAGACCCCATGTATAGACACCGGGCGGAAGTGGGGGCGGCCTGCATTTCTGGTCCTGGTAGGGCGAAGCCTGTGAATCCCGGGGCAAGGAAGGAGGTGGAGGCTGTCCATGGTGGTTCCCAAATTTGCCCGTGGTTCTACACACACACACACACACGCACAATTGAATAAATTTTTTAAAAAACTATGAAAACCAGAACCAGCCCATATATTTAACAATGGGGGGCTAGAGAGATGGCTCAGGGGTTAGAATCATACTGTCTCAAAAGTAGGTCCTGAGTTTAGATCCCAGGTCCCACATAAAAAAAACACCAGGCAGAAGTGGTGGCAGACTGCAATACCAGCTCTGGTGGGTGGAGCTTGGGAAATCAGGGGTAGAAATAATCCAGGATGATTCTAGAAGTCACCCTTGGTCTTCCACAGGGATGCACAGTGCCTTCTAACACACACATTGAATGAATGAATGAATGAATGAATGAATGAATGAATGAAATATATAAATGAAATATATTAAATATATATTAACAATGGGGATGACTTACATAATTTATGTCTGTAAATGTACTTTTAAAAATTATATAGAAATGAAGTACAAAGATGTTAACTAGAGCATTAAATGAAATACACAAATCGAGAACCATATTTGAAATAACTCATATTTCTTTGTATATTTGCATAGAAAATATTGTATGTTGCATAGAATAAAATATTCTGAAAATTGCCATAGTTTCTTTTTAATTTCTATTTTTATTTCCTATTTAATAATGAAATCGTGGGGCTGGAGAGGTGGCTCAGGGGTTAAGCCTCCGCCTTGTGGGCGGAAGGTCCTGAGTTCGGATCCTAGATCCCACGTATAGACGCCAGGCGGAAGCAGGGGCGGCCTGCGCTTCTGGTCCTGGTAGGGCGGAGCCTGTGAATCCCGGGGCAGAAGGAGATGGAGGCGTCCATGGTGGTTCGCAGATTCGTCCGTGGTTCTACACATACACAGACACACACAGACACACACACACACACGCGCGCGTGCGCACATACATATGCACATGCGCACAGTTGAATAAATAATAAAAAAAATTAAAAAATAATGAAATCGTGTCTTTTAAATTTTTTACTTTGTGTAAGTTTGTTTTACTTTCATGTTTAACATGTAGTATTCTGTTACTCATAAATATGAGTAAATAAATTTTTTTTAGAAACATATAGTTAGTAACAACCATTTAGTATTGTTGATTGACTATCCTATAGATATGTGATAACTCTCCCTTTGAAGTCAATCTAATCAATTTTTTCTTAATAGTTTATATTTCTCATTGGCCCTTGGTGCCATTTTTAAGAACTCTTTGCTTGACGCCCCAGGTCATATACCTTTTATGCGTTCTTCAGAATGTTTTGCAGTTTAATACAATATTTTGATCAATGGTTCATTTTGACTTGATCATTGTATGAGGCCATTTCTTGACATTTGGTGAAGTCATTTGTGAATTAATTTTACATCTTTGTTAAAGATCAAATGGCCACATTTACGTGGATTGATTCCTCCTCTCATTTCTATGGCACATATTTATGTATCTGTCCCATCACCAGTACCACACTCTTGATTATTGTAGCTTTATATATTAAGTCTTAAACTAGGTAGTGTGAATCTTTACAACTTTTTTAAATCTTTTTTTTTTTTACTTTATTCCTTTCTGTTTCCATTACATACTATGATAAATCTGATGTGTTTTGGGTTGTTATTGGATTTAATCTATAGATAATTGTAGGAACCAGTAAAGTTTATATTCTGTGCTCTAATCCATAAATACAGTATGTGTTGCTACTTCTCTGGGCTTTCTTTAGTTACTTTGATAAGAATTTTGTTGTTTTAAATATAAACATTTTCTTCATATTTAGATTTACACCTAAGTATCATGTTTCTCTTGGAATTATAGAAATAATACTTTCTCTAAATATTGCTTTTTGATCTTTTATTGCTTATATATAGAAAAATATTTGGTATGAAATATTTAACTCAAGTGTTACAATTACAGGTAAGTTAGTTTTGATTATCTGCATTTTCTGTTTGCAATGATTTTATAATAATGTTTTATGTAAGTTAGCATGAAGGCCAGCGGTCGTTGTTCATTGTCTTCCTCAGTCACCCTCCATTTTGTTTTTTGAGACAGGGTCTCTCACTGAACCTAGGGTTACCAATTTGGCTAGATTGGTTGGCTAACAAGCTCCGGGGATTCTTCCATTTCTGCCTGCCAGTGCTGGAATGACGTGTGTCCACCTTCACACCAAGATTTCTACATCGTGCTATAAATTCAAAAGCTCAAGTTCATGCCTGTTTGGCAAGATTTCACCACCTGAGTCAGTTCCTCAGCTCCTAAAATGTTTTTTTCCCTCCTAAAATGTTTTTATTATGAGTTTTTATACTATAAATCTTACAGCATGAGATAGCGCAACTCTGGATATTTTTATTTGGGACCCAGGGTCTGAACTCAGGACCTTCTGCTTTCAAGGTAGAGTCTTAATTAACCCCTGAGCCATCTCTCCAGCCCAGTCATCAGAATACTTTAAAAAAAAATGTATTCAGAATTTAGCTTTTAAATACAAGGTCAAATTATCTGAGCCAGTATCCTTTTCTATGTGTTTTTTGAACAACTAAAAACATTCTAAATAGTCCTTAGCTGAATTTAACACTGAATTCATTGCTCCAGTCTTTCTGACTTCCCCACCTGCAAGCCATAAGCAACTATAGCCAAATAAAATATTTTCATTATATCATCTTCTTTTGGATTGATTGCTGTGTGAATTTTTGTGTCCTAAATTTGATCACAATACCAATTTGACTATGATGGAATAGAATTGTAGCTACCTTATTGATGCCAATTTCTCCAAAACCAACATCTACACTAGAAGCATGGAGAGTACCAGTCTAATGTCACTACAGTAGTTGAACACTTGCTTTATTTTGGGGATCATTCTAAGAACTTAATACTTATCAGCTCTTAATATCACCGTAGCCCTTTGAGAAAGTTTTGTTATCCCTATCTTATGAAAAAGAAAACTGAAACCCAAAGATTTGTCCAAGATAAAAGGAACAGAGAGCCAGGGTTTGAATGTTCATTTCTCATATTGCTTTACTTACACTCTCTGTAGCAACAGTCAGCACATTTTAAAAAATATTAGCAACTGTTTATAAAATTAACATGTTAGTCATCTGGCATCATAGTCAGGATATCTCGAAAAATATTTATGATTCTTTTTTATACCGAAGTGTGGGGTGGGGTTGCACAAACACACACATGCAGGTAGAGAACAAACTTTGGGTGCTCCTCACTTTCTACCTTGGTTGAGACTGTGTTTCTCCACCACTGCTGTATAGGCCAGGCTGACTAGTCCACGGACTTTTAGAAATTTTCAGGTTTCCACCTCACTTTTACCATAAGCCTATAGGGGTTGCAAACAATTATGCCTTTGACCCTAGTAGTTACGTAAGAGTTAAGAATCCAGACTCTAGTCCTTATGCTTGTACAACAAGCACTTTACCCATTGAGCCATCTCCCCAGATTATATTAAAAAAAGTTTAGAGGGCTGGAAAGATGGCTCAGGAGTTAAGACTCTCTCTCAAACAGAAGGTCCTGAGTTCAGATCCCAGGTCCCATGTAAAAATGCCAGGTAGAAATGACAGTGGCCTGCACTTCCAGTCTTGGTGGGCAGAGCCTGGAAAATCCCAGAGTGAAACAAGAAGGAGGTAGAAGCAATCCAGGATGATCCCAAAGTCCCCCTTGGTCCAATACAGGGGGACACAGTGCCCTCTGATACATACACACACACACACACACACACATCAAATAAATAAATAATTATAGAAAAGAAAATACCGCTTAAGATAACCAGTTATGTATGTGATTTTTTTTTATTTTTTGGTTGATAATATTTGATTTTTTAATATCATTTCTGTAAAGTAGAGACAATTATATTTTCAAATAAAAGTGAGTTATCTACTGACAAACTTTATGCTCTCATCTACTTATAAGGAGAATATTAAAAATGAATTATTTTTGAGCAAAATTTGAGCTTGTCAGCTTCCCTGAAGATAGAGGATTAAAAGTATAGGAACTGATTAAAATTCAACCTTGTTTTATAAAGTCTGGTTCATTTTAGAGACAGTTAAGCGATAGAAGCTTTACATACTGATTGGTGAAAAAAATTCTATAATTATCATATGTGTGTATATATATATAGATGTGTGTATTTATATGTTTATAGCTCCTCTTTACTAAGAGTAACAGATTTTATGCAGAATAGAAATACAGTAATCATAAAATAGTAATATTTTGAATTTTAATTTATATTTGATTTTAATGCTTAGATCAGTCTTTGCTTGGAATTCTAATTTAAAGAAGATAAATAGATAGCCCTTTCAAATTTTACCTTCTAAAATAAATTTTATATCACATGCTCAGAGTATATGTACAATAAGAAAGATGAATACTTTGTGCTTCTGAGGAATCCTGTATGTACACAATGGTTAGCAAACTATGTAGACTATTAGCTATCAGGTCACCTGATAACTGTCAGTCTGTGAAGAGCCTGCTGAGAAGGCCCAGCATAGTGTGCATAGTGACAGTATTTGAAAGGAAGGAACCTAAAATTCCTAAATGCTCTGTATAGAAGAGGTAATCAGATAGCTGAATCCAGAAGCTAGAATTCTTTTCTTACTGTATGATTCCATTCAGCAAATTTTAAACTAAATGATTCTCTTTATCCTTTTTATTTGTTATTTGCCATTGATGAATATTGCTTGTTTACTGAATCTTTTGTTTTGCTGCAGTGACTTACAGGGCCAGCTCTTAACAACAGAGGCTTTGACAAAGCACCAGAGGATTCTGTTAAAAAGTTGTGTTTTGTAATTGTAGTTGTCGTGTCAGAGCCTAACTGACTTGGAGCTGAAGGATTTTTGCGAGATGAGTAGCTGTGCCAGCAGGGACCCAAGTCTCCTGGGCTGGCCGCGCTCTCATTAAGATTTGCCGCTAGCAGTGGCGGTGTTCAGCATGTATGTGACGTGCATTCTGTTATTGTATGCTTGGCTTGTCAGCCTGCAGCTTTCTGACACTCACTTATGTCACTCTTTATTCAGAGAGGAAGAAGCTTTTGATAATTTGACAAGACAAGCTCTTAAACGATCTAGGTCATGGCCTTCACTGTCTGTGATTGTGAACATATTTCCTGAAAGCCCTGTCACTCATCACAGCTACATTTTCTCCCGGGGAGCCACAGGCCTGTCCTGGTCTCTTGTCAGCGCATACATTTTGGTTATTCATATACCAAATACAGTACTGGGGTTTTTTCTTCCCTTTTGCAAATGCTAGCATGTTAGTAAGGCTAATCCTTTCTCCAGTGCTGTGTTCCCAGCAGGGCTGCGTTCAAGGGCTCTTTCTAGTACAAGGCAGACAACTGGCCAAGGGGAGCTGAGGAGGAGGAAAGGCCGCTTAGTGCTGTTTTTGTGTTTGTTCATTGTTGTGGAAATATGAGAACTGGTGGCAAGGGCCTTGTCTATTGAGCACTTGAGTCTTGGTCTGCTGTCAGGGGCTGTTTAAGATTGAGTGTTTTATTTTCTTTGATGTTCACATTTGAGAATAGGGAAGTGGGAATTAAACAACAGATGCACTAAGCCGTTGTTCCCGTAAAACAATAATTAGCACCTGATAAAATTCAATATGGGCCGAAATGCACAATGTAAACTCTCAATTCATCTGGTGTGGCAAACTGTGTTGATTCATCTTTGAATTTTATGAATAATAACACCCAGTTATTCATGTATGGTTTATTATACAAAATACAATAGACAGGAAAACTAGTTGGGCCAAAGTTGGCAAACAATGTAGAGAATTGCTGAAACAGATGTACAAGTATACTTTTTGTGTTTTCAGTTGTGAGAATTGAGAGGCCTTTTGGGTTGACATCCATCTAAGTGCCACTAAGGTGAGAGCACCAAGGCAGTAAAAATACAGTTGTATTTTAATAATTTCTTGTACTTTTATCTCTAATGAACTAGATAGTTATCTACTCATTTAGTGTAAATATTTTAAAATAAACTTGACCAAGTTTTCAGTTATATAGTTAACTTCATGCTTTAAAAATTACTTTATGCCTTCTAAATTTTCTTGGCAATAGATATATTAAACATTCTGTTTGATAAGGAATGTATATATTTCTTTTTATTTTACCATTGTTCACTCACTGTGTATATATGTATTATAGTGAGTGAACAATGGTAAAATATATAAGGAATATATATATTCACTGTGTGTATATATATATATATATATTTATATATTGCAGTGAGTGAAAAATAGTAAAGTCAGAAGCCTTAAGCAAAAAAATAAAATTTTAAAAATTTATTGATCACACTTATTTTATATTTAAAAATAATTATTCTTTATTGGTACCTTTTTGAAAGTTCTCTTTTAACCTTCCATAGAAATATGTACAAAATAGTAAAATGAAACTGTATAGGAATGCTAAATAAAAGTACTTATGAAATAGACAAATTGTATTTTTCTTAAATAGTACTATTGTATAATAAGAGAAAAGGCATTTTTTGTCTCACCATTGATTCTCTGTATCAGGCATCATCTTCATGTACAGAGCAATCAGATGATTGCTCAAAAACCAAGTAATTCTTTCTTTTATTACTAAATTGCTGCAACACAAGAAAAGGTCACATGGTGGAGTGGCATTCTGCCAGTCTATGACAACTCAGTGATTGTGATTTTTCAACCGTATTATTCTGAGGACACTGTGGTAATCAAGAACTATCCATAACTAATGTATAAATAACTGCTTGCTTATCTCTATAGAAATCCAACTCAAATTATATATACACAGCAAAAAAGCTTATGATAGAAGGTAGGAAATGAGTAAAGTTACATTGTACATTGTTTTGTGTGTAAATGTGTTTATATGTATTCTTAAGAATTCTTTTAACACAACTTTAACTGCCTTTTGAAGCTGTTTTCTGATTTTCTAAAGTAGTTTTCATTCTGAACTGTGCTGTTCATCCAAAAATCACTAGTATAAGTTGAGGGGTTTTTCTTTCTTCCAGATACTAGTTTGTATGAATAAAGCATTAAAATTGGAACACTGACACTATAGACAGTCTAATTTACACACTTCTTTATAGAAAATTGCACAGGAAAATGAGCTTAAAATGCACATTGGATAAAATTTTTCAACATAGTTGGAAAATAACATTATGTTTTGTCTAATCATCTATGTGGTTTTTTCAATAAGGATTTTACTATTCAAAATTTGTTTCTTGAATTATTAGTCTAACAATAATATTTTTAACTGTATTAGCAATATTAGATAGATTTTTATTGGTACTCTGAAAAATAAATAGAAAAAGGACAAATCAAATAATTTCAAAGATTATAGAAATTTTAAAGTCTTAAATCATTTTAATTTAAGCTTGCATCTCTATATTTTAATGTGTGAAAGCACATGTGCATATATATTTTTATATAGAAGCTTTAAATTCATAATAAGAATTATTATTTTGGTAAGATAACTCATTTATAGTTACAAAATAGTACTTTCTGTCATCAGTTCTTATTCTGAGAGAAAAGTAAACTGATCAACTACAAGTGTGATTAGCAACTGTCTCTTTATGAAGGTACAGTCTGAGTTTAAAGACATTTATTTGTGGTTTATAAGAAAAGATCTCTTGCTCACTGCATTTTGTTGCTGTTGTGTGGTTTGTCGTTTCCCATTCTGATTTCAAGAAGTGTGTTTTACAAAATACTTAAGGTTTTGTTGATTTCTTTAAGTTGTTTCACTATAAATATGGATATGCAAAATTATTATGTTTAAGGGTAAAGGCATGGAGTTTAATTGTTTTTCATAGAGTATTAAGTTAGCATCAAATGGTTGGGTAAAAGATGACAGTACTTGGTGTAAATATACACCACAGTGAGTTCTTAAAAACATAAGATCTCAAGTTGTTTTCTGCCTTGCCTTCAAAGTTCAAAATGTTCTTTCAAAAGACATACTTGGTGAGTCTTATTGATTTTGACCACTGCTCTTTATTTACCAAGCCAACTGAGTTATGCCTCTTTATCACATCTTAGTGACCAAACTTCTAACCTGAGCAGAAAAAGAGAGCAAAAAAACTTTGTTACTGGCCTTCTGACAATGGTGGGGAGTGTGTTAAACCAGTGTAAAATTCAATTAAACTGTCTAGCCAGGTTTTCGAAGCTGAAATGCAGACCCTTTCTGTTAAGCTTCTTATTTTCCTGTGACCGACACCAGTGGATGCTGGGTTATGCCAAAACCAACAGGCTGTAAAGTACCTTGTTTCATGCTCCCAGCTGATCAATATTTTTATTTTCCAGGCTTGCCCAGAAATCTGGAGGCAGTATCACCTAACGGTGAGTAGAAACACCTTTTTTATTTTCCCCAAGACCTAGCCTATTTACCCTTCTCTGAACTGCTGACCATAAAATATAGACAAGCATCTTCTGCTGGAAGATAATAAACATCTGGAGAGTTTTGGTACTGAAAAGGCAATGATACACTTTTTCTCCCCTCCTCTGCTACTATCCTATTATTTATCTTCCTGTTCTTAAAAGATGTTGATGTTTTTTATTACTGTGTTCATTAAGTTAAAGAGGAAAATTATGCTAGAAGTTATGAAAAAATAATAATCCAGCATCTTTGAAGCATTGTATTTCTATAGTCCATAAGCACATAATCCACAACATTGTCTGTTACCATTTTTCTGCTTTTACTGAAATATACACATACTTAAATGGAGCTAGAAAAAGCTTAGTATAGTTTTCATATAGCACAATTCAACTATCTTATTCTTAAGCCTTTCTTGGCTTATATATATAAATATCAGCTTAATGTTCAGGTTATCTAATTCTCTGGTTATCTTTTTAATCATGATTTTAATCTTAGTAAAAGCAGAAAATATAGTTGCTATAAAATCCACTAAGTTAATGCTCAATATTGTGAAGTCTGTTTACTTTTACCATATATTGTACTGGGAAAGAGTTTTCTTTTGATTATGCAGTTTTATAATACAATTAATAGTTGTTAAAAGTTTAACATTTAAGTATATTTTTAAATATATTTAACAAATATATTTTAAAAGATTTTGTTTATAGAAAGACATAAAAAGAAATTTTTTTTCATAAAGCATGCTTTCTTACTGCTATTATAGAAATAAAAATAAGCCAGCAGGTAAACTTATCTCCCATTCTGTCACAGGCCCAAGAAGACAAGAGTAGTATCAGATGGTGTGTTGTCACATTTTCTTATCACTGTTTATTTCAAGGTATTCAGTAAAAAAGTACAATTTTTTAGCTATTCCTCAGGTTCCAAATAGGGTTTATTTACAGCTTCAATATTATACAAAAGATCTATCCATACCCATATATGTACCCATAATGCAACAAATGATTCTTACTATACACAGTATGTTTGTGGTATGTAACAATGTTGTACTAACATGATATGGTTAAGCCTGTATAGCCTTAACTTGATAAGAATGACTAGTCTTAAATTTTTCAGGATCATAGAAGCACTCTTTGTAATGGCTTAATAGTATTTTTCATCATTTTTATCAAGTAATATCATAATAGATTTGACATCATGCTTATTTTAGCTTTTCCATTAATTTAGAGACTTCCAGCTTTGAAAATTTGAGGTGTGGGAAGTGCCTTTTTGTTTTATTATTTATACTTAATGTTCTTTTATATAACTTTTATTGAAGGATAAAAAGTAGTTTCAGGTATAACAGTAGAAATACTTAAATCTTATTTAATATTTTAGCTTTTCAGAAAGAAATGAGAATTATAAAAAAGATGAAATAAATGAAAGCAAAATAAATTTATCTTGGATGAAATATAATTTATTCTATCTTGTAGGTATAAAAATTTCAGTTTGAAAAGTTCCCATCTGTGGAACCCTGGTTGTTGGGGTTTTTGTTGTTTTGGTTTTTGGTTTTTTCAGAAAAATATTGGAAGTAATCACCATACCTCATAATCACCAAGTTTTAATTAATGCTGAATTTACCCTCCAAGTCTAAATATTAGCACTAGTATTCTAATAAAGACGTACATATTTTAACAGTCCATCTAAAACTTAATGTTTACACTTAGGTTGTCTTATAACCATATGAGCAATATTTCTGTATATGTAATTAAACAATATTTGGTATTAACTAAAGCAAATTATGTGCAGATTTGAACCATCTTCAGCTCTTACTAGGCGATGGACTGCCATCTATTGACTCTTAGTAGCCCTCACATGTGAATGTGGCATCAATCAAAGCAGTGTTGACCATGTAATGAACTAGGTTTGAATTGCTACTGTATATTCATTTAAAGCAGCCCACTTAAACTTACTGGACATTCTTCAATTTTATCATGGTAGATTAATTTTTTTTCTAACCAAAAAGTTGCTGTTTCCTACCCCAAATAAACTGTGCTTTAGGGCTCAAGTTTAAGAATCAGTTTGTAACAGTTCACATTTAAATTGCTTTTATCTGCTTCCCAACTGATGAAGACCATTTACAAAACAATTTCAGTTACAGCAAATACAAATTCAAGTCTATCTGGGAATCTCTTGTTTAAAAATTTGTAAGTTAACATTACTTTTTAAACATAAGAAAGATTGTGAAGTTAATAAGTGGACATTAAATTTTCCAAATTAAGGAATTCCTCAAAAAAAATCAAAGAGGAGAGCTACAGAAGAAAAATATTCTATTTTCAGCAATTTCATCATACGTATAATGAATAGACGAGCTTTTGAACAAAACTTGACTTTACTACACTAATAAAAGTTAAGACCATTATTCCAAAAGATAATGTGATAAAAAGACTAAAGTACACACAGCATCACGGCTCAGCTGTGCTGTTCTTCTTTGTGTGTTTTAATGACTTAAAAAATTGTACAGTTTGATGTCTGTTCAGTTGAAGTCATATACAGCAGAAACATCATTTAGCCATTATGTAATCTCTTCAAATTGTTAATATTTTGATCTTCTCCAGAAAAGTTCATTTTTAAGTTTTTTAGTAGTTTAGCCCTATTCTTAGATCTTTAATTTCCACCTTCAGATTTTTGGCAAAGCCTTGGCTTTAATACTCCTTTCCCCTTTTCATATATCTCCTTTCATATAAACTTTTTTTTTTTTTACTGTTCAATAAGAAAAGACTCTTGTTTAGCCCATAATGTCTGGTGTCATGCTAAATATCCTGGGTTAGTGCTGCAGCAACAGAGTTTTGCAACCAATAAAGTATAGGCTGTAATTTGATATGAACTGGAAGTTTAGTTAATCTTGTTTTTATCCTACTTACTTAAAAAGGAACCAAAGAGTTTAATGCATATTTTATGTTCAACTTAGCAATCGCATTTCTTTGTATGTACTGTTAAAATGTATTACAGCCCTTCTGCCTGTTATTTAAAGTATAAAAATAAAGAACCAAATATAATTTTTATAAGAATATTTTTTGCCTGGACAGTGTGGAGGAGCAGAGGAATGAATTTATCTGCCTTTCTTTCTGGGTCAGGAAAGCCTTATGGCCAGAGCTCACTAGTAATCAATAGTAGCCTTGCCTGAACCAGTTGAATGGCAGGCTGTACCTTATGAACCATAGTTAATAATATTCCATTTCATTTTGCTGCTCTTTTCTCTTCTTACCTGGAAACATTTAGAAATGTATTTTCTGAATTTTCACAGTATGAGATTTACACTAACTGAGATTTTTACCTTCTAAAGAATTTTGTGCCATGTATCACAGAACGGGCATGCCTATAAACGTCAATAGATTAGAAGGTAACTTTAGAGCTGCGTTTTTACAGTCCAGAAAGAAAGATGGATTTGAGTTCTGAGGCTGCAGTCATTCAAGACACTGTGTCCCAGAATTGTGATATAAAATGGGATAGATAACAATTTTCTAACTACCTAATGCTAAAATAGAAGTTTTCTTTTGAAATAGCTTAAAATGAGGAGGAATTTTAAATAAAATTCCATCTTAATATTTTCATTTAAAACATTATTTATCTTCATTGGATATATGTTGGGAATCTTAAATATCTTTTTTGAGAACTTTTGTTGACTACAAGAAAGTTGGTCTGAAAATTTCTTGAAAGTGTTGTGTACATATAGCCTCAGTTGGGAGTTCCTTCTTCCTATGTTTTTGTGTCCATGTGAGGAAAGTAGTCCCCAGGTGCATATTTAAGAAAATAGACCAATTACATCTTAATTTTAAAGATGTTAATTCCAGAATACAGTGAGACCCAGCTCTATTTCCTAAACAAAATTTTCTGTATTATTATGGAGGGCTGGATGAAGAGATTTTCATAAACTAATACTTTTGTAAGTTTTTTTTCCCACTCTACTCCAAGAATTGAAGTGCTGTTGTATATATTATAGGGTTTTTTTCTCCTTGTACTATTTCAGAATTTCGATTGACCGAGTGTTGCTATTGTTATTATATCTGTTAAATTTTTAGAAATGAATCTTCAGTAAAAATTCCCCTAATACTGAAATACTAGTAAAGCTAATGGATCATGGTCTGCTGATTTAGATGCTGATTCAGGGCCACGTTTTCTTCATTGGACTCTACAATAAATCAGATTGCTTCATTCAAATTACTTAGTATCTGAGTAGCTAGATACTTTTTGTTTTATTTTTATTTCTTTGTTAGTTTTACAGTGCTGGGTATTGAACCTAGGGCCTCATGCATACTAAGCTCATGTTCTGCAACTTAGCTATACTCCTACCCACCCCAAATTAAGAATTTTCTTAATAAGCATTGGCCTATAGGCCAATAGGAAATACTTTTGAACAGCAAAAAAAAAAAAAAAAGATTTCACATGGAAAACTTATGTGAATAGATTTTATATTTATTTTAAATATTTATCCTATCTGATTTTAGGGATTTTAGTGTCAATATTGTGATAGAATTTTTTAACTTCAATCTTACTACATTTTTAATTTATTATAAAAGGTAATTAGTACGTTTAAAGAATATGTGAACTGATTGTTTTTAAATCTTTATTTCACTGACATGTTTGATTATATTTTGCCAGAACTTATCTTGAAAGCAATTGGGATATGCAATTTCAAAGCAAATGAAACCTGGAATTATCAATTTCAATAAATGAGATTCATTTAAAAATAAATACAATTTGCCAAATCATCAAAAAGCAATTTTCTAAAGCTCCTTCTATGAAGGAAAGTGAGAAAAGTGAACACTGTGCATTAGAAATGAATGTTATTTTTCCTCCGGTATTCCCTCACACATTAAGAAATTAAATACATAATAATTTTTGAGGGAAAATATAATAAAACCATTTAAATTTAGATATTCATTTATATTTATCAAAATATGTGGAAGAATATTAGTATTTTCTTCTTTTGAAAGCTGTCTGGAGGTATCTATTCCTTTAGAGGGAATTCCTAACTTACTGAATTTTTAGTGTTTCATGCAAAAATTAATTTAGTTTAATTGAAAAATCAATATGCTATATATTCAAAAGACTTTTTTTGAATAAATATGTTTGAATAATGTCAAATATCTTAAAATAGTGATCCTATTGTAGATAAAAGTTTTTCAAATAATGAAGCAACGGAAAATATGTAGCACTTATAAATTTATGACTGACTCACAATAAATACCTTGGCATAGAAGCAGCTGTGCTTTGCCACCTTTTGAATGTCTACAGTTATCTAATGACTATCTGTAATATTATCGTTCATTTTCTAGATATTACATATTATTCACTAATAAGTTAATTGAATCTGAAATTATAAATAGTAACTTCATTTGACAGAGAAAATAGAAAGCCAATGCTTTTTTGTCTGCCCAGTGGTGGCCAGGAGGAAATACTAGCAACTTGTATAGGTCGCATATGAGCTTCAGGTTTCACTTCTTTTAAAGAAATTCTTGTGGTCATTTTTTTTTTTTTAATCTTTTAGTAAATCTTTTTCCTAGGAATGGCAAAAAAAAAAGAAAATTTTGTTTCTTTTTCTCTCTTCCCCAGGTTTGTTCACTTTTATTCACAAGGAATTATGCTACTCATTGTAGGGCCAATTTCTTTTTAATAATGAAGTGTTCACTAATTTAATTTCATTTATAAGTGTTTGTATTTTTAAAATATATGGCGAAAGAGGCGGCCTGCACTTCCAGTCCTGGTGGGCGGAGCTTGGGAAAATCCCGTAGCAAAGCAAGAAGGAGGAGATAAAAGCAATCCAGCATGATTCCTGAAGTCATGGTGTGTACACACAGTGCCCTCTGATACACACGCGCACACACACACACACACAAAAAAATATTAAAAATAATAATAAAATATATGGCAAAAAATGTATTCCTTTTCACTGATAAGTCTGCACTTTGAAAGTCTGCTTCTATTATTTATTTAAAACTGAATATAAATATAAACAATACCCTTACATTTAGATTTTTCAAAATATGGTTTGCTACTATATACTATAATTATAATAAATTACAATTTTTAAATCTGAAATCTTAAGTGACACCTATTTTTGTCAGGTTAACTACCCATGAAGAACAGAGAAATGTAGTGTACTACAGTTTTAGTATTTTCAGGGATTATTTTTTATATGTAACTTGAAACAACTGAGTTATATATACATTCTAAGTGACTTTGGCATAGACTTTTTAGGCTATTTTGATGCAACAATAAATGTAAATGAGAAATGAAATTAATTATATTTTACGCTAATTAAAGTTATGATGAAACATAACCTTTAAGGATATGGGTCAGTGAGCTAAATGAAAAGACTGCTGAATGTGCCCCTTGATGCCCTGACGTGAACAGTATCTCTAAATTAGTGTTACATTTTCTGTTATTTTACAAGCTTCATAATAAGTTGAACTAAGTTTAAAATTTCAAAAGTACTATCCCTTAAGTAATTGAAAGTTATTGAATTGTGTAGGTTGATCAGATTTTAGGCTTGAAATCATTGGTCATTTTATACCCCCAATATATGAGAAATTCATGAGAGTTATTTGTGGATTTATACATTCGCAAATATATTTTCCAGTTATTTGAAGACTAGCTTTTAAAAATATCAAAAATGTATATAAAGAAAGATGTTACAATGTCATAAGGCATTTAACAACCAAAAAAGAAAAGAGAGAGAGCATCTTTATTTAGATATGCATATACAATATGTATATATGTGGGGTGTGGTTTTAGAATTAAGTTATAGCTTCATCTTGTTTGCCAATACTTGACTTAAGTCCTGTTTATGTTTTTATTATGTTTTTATTGATACCACTTACTAATAAGGCTATCTATCAGATCCTTTTTTTTAAGCAGGCACTTTTCTTCCGCCTCAGCCTTCCAAGTGCTGGAATTACAGGCATGAACTACCATGTTAAACTTTATTTTTAACAATGCAGAACTGAATCTGTTGGATATCTTACAAAGCCATCATTATAATTTTATTAATATGTCTATACTTTATAAATACCCACTTTTTCTTTCATCTTTTTAAATTTTTTTCCATTTTTGTGAGACAGATTTTTGCCATGTGTCCTGGGTTGGTCTTGAACTAGTAAGCCTCCTACCTCAGTCTCCGTGGTGATAGATTTACAGATGCACATTATCTACCATTCCCGCTAAATGTAGTTTCATGTATATGTGTGTCTGTACAGATATTTTTGGTTTACTCCACATTTTTGTAGTTAGGAGACTTCAAGATTGGGACTGTGCATTACCTTGTTTATACATTTTTAAAAATCTCACTTTTGAATGTCTTATATCTCTTCATTTCCATTGTTTTACTTTGGAACCGCATTTCTGTCTTGTTTGACTGAAATTCTTTGAGAAATATGTACTTAGGATAGAAAGGCAGACATATCTGAAAATTGATGTCAGACATATTTCTGAAAAATGTTAAGGAATGTTTTACAGCATAAAAAAGAAAGAATGCCTACTTTGGGGTTGTACTATTTGTTCCAAGTGTGCTCCTTTCATGTGCAGAGGTTGTTAAAATATTATGAGAACTCAATTCATCTGAAAATTGATGATAATGTCTTGAAAGACTTTTGCAATTATTCAGTGAGTTGATATATATGCAGTGTTTCACCCAGCATTTGCACATGGTATACATTAAACCCAGGTAAGCGCTACCTCAGCCAACCTGGAGGCACCTCATTCTTCAAAGATGGCTCTGGGCTGATATCCCAAGTTCAGATTATTGTGATGTCTTTTGCTCAAAATGAGGACATTTATAATAACCTTCCCATTCTTACTCTTATAACAGTGGTTCCTTCTTACAGTTACTGAAGTTAAAATGCTTACAATCAATGTCTGCTGTTTTCATTTTCTTATTATTTATATGTGTCTTACTCATTTCAAAAAAAAAAAAAATGTAGGTGAGTAACTTTTTTTTCTTCTTCCCCAAGGCAAGGTCTTGCTATGTAGCCCAGGCTGGCCTGGAATGCGATATACAGACCAGGCTGGCCTGGAACTCGAGATCCTCCTGCCTCAGCCTCAAGAGTGCTGGGATCACAGGCGTGCGCCACCACGCCCAGTTTAGGTGAGTAACTTACAATTGAGTATAGAAAATTCAATTATTTTTTATTTGATTCACCTAAACCTTATATAGATAGTGAAGATTAGATCACAAAAGAGTTGCTACTTTCTTTCCTATTAAAAAATGACTGTGTAAAATGCATGTTACACATAAAAATGCAGTGCATGCATAGCCCTGAGTTCAGTCTATAGGAGGTGGTGAGGAGAGAGAGAAAAATAATATAACTTTAAAGTATACACATTAGCTTAGTATCTGCAATAATTCTTCAGTGACATCTGAATGTAGTTACCATAAGCAAATCAAATTATATAAATCTTTGCTTTATAATAAGAATGAAATGAACTCAGACAGTATATGTCAATCAATGAGTTTATTTTAATCAGATAGGAATGAAACAAAACACACCAAGCTTTTGTACTTCAAGTAAAACTACATGTCTGGTGCCTGAAATCAGCCAGCTATTGTAGTTAGAATGCAGTGGTGTAAGAGCTATTTGAGGCTTGCAGACTACCAGCTGTATTCTCGTATTATTCTAGCAGAAGTTGGCACGTATACATCTTCTTCAAAAGTGCACACCTACTCCATGTTTGTTTCTTACTCTGCAACAAGCAAGGACTGAAATAGAACATACAATAAAAGCAAAAGAACATCCACTTCCTACCTTGAAACAGTTCCTTGAAGTTGTTGAATCTCCTGCCTTTGAAACTGATGATTAGCAATGCATTAGTAAAATAAGCAGAGTCAGAGGGTGTGCCATTTATTGTAAATCTAGAGTTATAGTCAAAATGAGTAACTTGGGGCTATTTGAATTCTCTTGTGTATTAGCCGATATAAGAAACCTGTGGTTCTGCTCTCGGTTGAGGTTAATATAAGCATTTCATATGGATAGAAGATATATATTAATGTGATGAGTAGGCAGGTAAAATATCTGTGAATTCATATGTGTATGCTTTTCTGTCCCTCCCCTTGTAGCCTGTCTCCACACCCTTCTCATCCCTCCACTCTGTATCAAAACTTGTGGTCCTTTTCCATCTGTGTACTAAAAGGTTTCTTTGTAAACCAGGCCATTTGTCCATCATTGTTTGGGGTCCAAACAGTGGTAAGATACCCTGTCACTGATCCCACGTGCCGTGAATGGCAGCTCCTCTCCGGACAATTGGCGGAGGGACTGAGAAATATTCCTGAGAGGATTATTTAACCTTTCAATTTAGAGGGCACAAAGCCTGGCTGATTAATGAACTTTCTGATGGGTGCTGATAAGCGGATCTATTTCTTTATTTCCCCTAAAAGTGATTCCTTCTCCTATCCATATTACTATAATCTTAAACATAAATGCGGCAAATAGATTAAAAAACAGCACTAAAGAGTTTATCTGGCTCGCAAACTGAAGGAGCTAAATTAAAATTGGTAATGACAGCAGTGGCTCAGCTTCATATATGGTTTTTAAATGCGCTATGTATTTTGAAGAGACTTATTCTCCAGCTCGCCTGGTAATGACTGCTTTTGGTGCAGTCTGGGGCTGGCTTCTGTTATCCTCACCCCAACCCCACCTCCCCCAAAAAAATGAGTTGTGTTATCTGGATGGCTGCAGACACATACGCATCCCCCTTTCTCACTGCATGGGCAGACAAGGTCGATAGCATTACAAGGTATTTGTGGCAGTGCTTGTTTCAGTTTTCAGAGCTGCCAGTTTCCAGGCAGATTTGAATTACAAAAGAAGAAGCTGGCATGAAAATTGAAAGGTTTTATCGGCTGGTCTGAAGCCTCATAGCACATTGCTTATTTATGCAGTCCATTTGCACCAGGAAATATAAAAAGGAAATACATTTTTAAAATAAGGCCATAAAGACCTAGATATGTTTAAGATGGCAAATAAAATATAGATACCTATAATATCTTTCCAAGAAACGATTTTCACTTAATGTTGCACATTACTTCAGAAGAGCATTTATGTTGCTGTCATAAATTTGTACGTTTGTGTCACTATGTAGGTAGTCTCTGGGGATTAAGAAAGAAGCCTTTGCTAACTTACTTTAAAATTAAAATAGACGGAGGATAGCTCTGCAGTTTGAGAGCTACATTGGAAATATTTAAATAGGGTGGTAAATTAAACTTAAACTAACATTTTTGCATTCCATGTAAAATTAGCCATGGCCCAGTGAATAAATGCCACTACCTTTAGAGAAAATTGGGATGCTTTTTAAGCCATGAAGATTTGAAGCATTCTGGGAGTGAATTACTGTGATCTTCACTTTGCTGTACGTTCATTGTTCTCTGCTTACTGCGACTTCTTTTTGTTGTTGGGGTTTGGAGCAGGAAGAGTCTCACTTACAAAAAGAATGATCATAAATTAGTCAGTTTAATAAGTTCTTTTTATAAAACTTATGCTTCTTTTATTTTAGTCTTTACATTGTCTTTTAGTTATTGCCTAAGTGCTTAATATTATAACTGTAATCTTTTCACTCATTATAATTTATATAAATTCACCTTACTTTAGCATAATTTTGACCCACTAAAGAAGATATACCCATGCAACCCCTTATACTCCAGAGTACATAAATTGAAGACTTAAGTATGTAGATTTAAGGTAGTGCATGCCCTTGAATGATTGATTAATAATTAATAATGATTGCTATTAGTTATTTGCAACCTTCTGGCCCATGGATTTGTAGAACTTTAGTATATACAAAAGAGAAGTAGGGAAGAAGCTAGATGTATATTGGAAATATCAAATCAATAAAGCAGTGCTCCTTATTCTGCTGCAATTCAAATGAACATTGTTCAAGAATCCAATTTTCAGTGAAGCAGATTACTCTCAGCTAAACCATAAGAGGTGCAGTTTTTTACAATTTTCATTTTCGCCAGTGTCTGGTGCCTTTCTCATGTTTTCATGACCTGGACTAATTACTTCATGTAGTTTTTCTTTTTTAACAGAGAATATATCAAAAGCATGCATGCTTGCAGCATGTTAATGAATGTTCTGTACATTTTTTTCATGAATTTTCATAAGGATTTTTCTACGTAGCATGTACAGCTTAATGATGTAATCACCCGATAGACTAGAAAATGCTCCAAAGAAAGCGTTCCGGTCTGTTGTGTACATAATACATGTTTCAAAAATCTGCCTAATTAGAATTACTCAATAGACTGGGAGTCTATTAGATATATGACATAGTTTTAATAAATAAAAATATTATATCTCTATTATTATATGTGGTACTTTTAATACCTTCTTAAGATATGAAAGAAATTAACAGTGTCTGCTAGAATGCAAGCCAATTATTTTTTCACTAAGAAAAAGCGAAAGCTTAAAAACTTCAAAAAAGGAGAATTGTCTTTTAAAACAATTCTAAAGCCTTCAGCTTGCAGCAAAAGTTTTTCCTAGTATTGTTCAGAGAAAAGTAGCACTGTGATTATTTACCAGAACAGTGTACAAACAGAAAGTCTTGTCCAAAGCCACAGTGAAAATGGGCTTGGAGTTCAGGTTCTAGATGTGAAAAAACATGCCCAGAAACCACAGAAAGAGAGGAAAGGCATCAGCCCGCACACTGCATACAGCATCATCTTGGTGCTTCTCAATGAAAAATGATTTTTCCCTTTTGTGCCTTCAGACCCTATATTATGATGAGGACATTTTTCCTTGAATAGTATGCTGATTACATAACTATTGTCATTTATATGCTAAATAATAGCAAAGGAAAGGGAGAACATCAACTTTTCCTGCTTGCTCTTTATAAAACTAAGAAAAATATTTCTAAAATTATCTCAATCTCTATTGAGTCATTTAAAAGTCACTATCTTTAATATATGTGTGTATACATATATACATATTAAAATTTAAACTTTTTCTACTAATGTCAAATTGATGGCCAAAGAGTGACTTCAACATTAGTGACTTCAAATAAGAATGCAAGTCTTTGGTAGGATAACATTTTCTTTTTTTTTTTTTTTTTTTGCACCGTTCCTAGAAGTACTGCAATACCAGGTCGATGCGTGGAGTGGACGGAACAAGCTCCTATTCCATCTCCTAGTTCCAAAAATCCATTTAATATATTGTCCTCGGATAGAGGACGTATCAGATATTAAACTGATAAGAACAGATACTACACTTGATCTTAGCCAAAAGGCCGAGAAGCGATGGGGATAACATTTTCTTGAAAAAGTCTATTTAATCTACTGGGTTAGATTTAAAAAAAAAAAAAACATCAATTTCAAGGAAAGGGTTGTAATGTTAATGAGTTTGTTGAAAGAATAAAATGGTTTGTAAATATTCTGATTAAGAAGATTCATTCACATCGGTTCTCCAATATGAGCATCATATTTAAGTTTAAGAAGTATATATGCAAATATAACATGTTCAGAAACATTGGAGAAAAATCTCAGCTCTCTTCAGTTGTAATTGGCTATTTGCTTTAGCCATTTAATATGCTCTATAATGTATGTTGTATGTAATAGAATTCATAGCTAGCTCAGTAAATAAGAACATTGTAGTCTCTCAGCATGTGTATGATTATAAAAATAGATCCATTTTTAGTCACAATATTGACTGAAAAGTAAACTCCCTTAATTAAATAAAATTGATTACATATCCTATACGCCACCTAAATTCAAGCCCTCATTGGATCAAAGTCAGTTTAGATAAGGGCAAGCTCAAGGTCACAAAGGAAGATGCCCAGCAGGTTCATTTGCATAAAAAATTACTGTTAGAAATAGGGTACTGAGGCAGCTCTAGCATTTTGATCTTTTGGCCTTTGTCATGGAGATTCCTAGTAGTGAAGGGAGTAAGGCTAGTGTCCCAGATAATGATTAACTGTTTTAATGGCATTCATTCATTCATTCCACACTAACTATTCATGCAGAAAAAGGGTTATGTAAAATGACATTAGAAGAAAATCATTTGTAATCATTGCATCAGGCTGCACTTTGAGAAGACATTAGGAGTAAATCCATGGCGTGGTAGGCTTATGCTTTATCTTCTGATATTTACTGAGTTTATTGGTGCATGAAAAGCTTTCAGCAAGAATAGCAGATGGGATGGACCTTTCATAGGTAATGCTATCTACCAGGTTATTACTTCTGTGTATTGATAATAATCTCCAAGATATCACCCTACAAATATATAGATCATTTAAATGTCTGTAACAAAAAAAAAAAATCTCTTTCATAAATAGTTCATCTGGAACCTATTAGGTAAAAGTCATGAGATAAATTTTTGGCTTCCAAAAAGTTCTACACAACTGCATTCTTCCCTTGCATGTAACTTTTCATCAGTAGTGTAGAAACATGACATAGAATCCTAAACCTGAAGCTAATCTGTTGACACATTTTGCTTTAAATTGGACCTTACTGTTAATAAAGACGTGTTCTAAGACGGAAGTATTGAGTCACAAATACCTATTTTAACACTTTAAATAGCTTAAAGATTTTTGTTAGATCCTGGTATGAAAACTTGTCCTCTGAAAATCATTATTGAGTTTTCACTATTGTGTTCAATGCAGAGATGTTCTCTAATTAGGAAAGATCTGCACTGATTTAATTCCTATTGAGTCCTAGGACATGATAGTTTATTAAAATGAGAACATGTCGATAGTGTTTTCATGTCATTTACTAATTAATTATTGTAAGACAGTTTAGAATATAAATACTTGCTATTTTTATTAGTAATAATGGAAATTTTTAGCTAGTGACATTATTCAGATGAATGAACATCCAAATGTCTGCAATCCATCCAGGGACATCAATGAGCCATGAGGCTGTATTTGAGATCACTTCAAAATAAAATAACAAGGTTCAATATAAAACATGATTTCAAAATCTTAAAAAATATCTCCTCATCACTAGCACTTCTAAGACTGGGTTCCTGTTCTGTTTACATTACTAATTCCATGCCGGTTCTATGAGATTATATACCACACTTTCCATGTGAAGTAGGAAAGACACTAAGGACTCTGTGCTATTAATTATTCAAGTTTTTTAAATTTTTTTATTATTTATTCAATTGTGCATGTGTGCGTGTACGTGTGTGTGTGTGTGTGTGTGTGTGTGTGTGTAGAACCACGGAGGAATTCAGGAACCACCATGGACTGCCTCCACCTCCTCCTTGTTTACTCTGCCCCAGGGTTCACAGGCTCCGCCCTACCAGGACCAGAAACACAGGCCACCCCCACTTCACCTGGCCTCTACACGTGGGGTCTAGGATCTGAACTCAGGACCTTCTGCCTGCAAGGCAGAGGCTTAACCCCTGAGCCACCTCTCCAGCCCCTAATTATTCAAGTTTTTTAATACATCATGACATGATTTTATAAGTGTGCTCAAAGGGACATAAAATTAATAGTTTCCTAACTATCCTATCTAAAACTTATCAGTTGTTTTCTCTAAACCATGTGTATATGTGTTACCTCATTGTTTATTCACTTTATTTATTGAATTCCTACCATATACCTAGCCTTGTTCTAGAAGCTGGGGTCCAACAGTGAGTAAAAGCAGACAAATCCTAGACCTAAAGGTAGAGCTTGCTTTCTCCTTGACTAGCTGATAAAACAAGTAAAATATACATTGTATGTCAGATGTAACATACATGTTCAGGGGATTTATTTTTTAGCTTAGAAATTGTTTATTTGGGTGAAGGTTGGGTTTCGTTTTGCAAGGAAGAAGCATAGGGAGTACCCTTGTAAGGGAGCTAGCAGTTTCAAATAGAAAGACTTTATTGAGATGATGACAACCTTGTATCTGGGAGAATAATCCTGGTATGTGTAACAGCTAATGCTAAACTCTGAGTGAAAATGTATCTAGAGTGTTCAAAGAACAATGAAAAAGCTAGAGAGGTAGGTAGATGTACTCCCAGTTGTGCCGTGAGGTCAAAAGGAAGAAAACTGAGCCAGTGTAAAATACTTGCCCTTTACTAAGTGAAAAGAAAAGCTATTAGAAGATTTTTCCCACTGAGGAGTGGCACAAAGTGTGTCCATGAGACAGGGTTGTTGAATTTTGGTTTAAACAACTGGAAAGAGTTGATACTAATGAGGTAAAGACAGTAAGACACAGCAAACTTGAGGGAAGGAGCAGAACACCACTTACTTTCACTAAATTTGAAGTTCCTGAAGAAATACAGAAAAGACAGCAAAAGCCCTGAACACTCAATCACAAGGAAGAATGGGAGACTGTACGCTAACTGGACAATGGTGTTGTCTCCGAAACTAAGCCTTAAAGAAGTATTTCAAGGAGGAAGTGATTAGTCTCCTGGTCAGATTTTACTGCTAAGTTGTATAAAATGAAAATGTTTCTCCCTCCCCCCCAGCAGTCAGGAAGGAGCACTGTCACTGTTATCCCTGTTTTATATTGAGTGAAAAGCAAGCCATTTAACCTGACTGGGGTTACATAGCTAATGGGACCAGATATGGAAGCAACTATAGGTGATCCATAGGCTGCTGTATATGACCCTGTTCAGTGAAACTTTATAGATACTGAAAATTTCAATTCCACATTGTTTTCATTTGTCGCAAAAGCATAATCCCAAAGGGCAATAGATAACTGAACTTTATTTGTTTCTCAGTCTCTGGAGATTTTAAATTTTGCTTTTGTTATCTCTGATCCTTGTTGAATCCTTAACATCCCATTCTTTCAAATTTTTGTCTTTGTATAAACTAGATATAGGTATCTATAATTTATATATGTGTGACATATAAGTATAAAATAGCTATATATAAAACTTCCTTCCTTACGTTTAACACACATACAGTGCACACGTGTCCATGTACTTGTGACTATCACTGATGGGACACAAGGAATTGGTATCACTAGTTTCCCCTAAGGAGAACTGAGTGCATATTATTTGTTTAAAAACATTCAGTGCTCTGATTAGGCATACTTGGGCATTCCTATGATCCCAGCATTCTGGAATGCTTAGGCAGGAAGATCACAGTTTGGAGACTACATCTATCTATCTATCTATCTACTATCTATCTACTTATCTATCTTAATCTATCTCTATCTCTCTCTTTCTCAAGTAAAATAAAATATTTCAGATTAAATCATTCAGTGCTAAAAAAAAAAGTGAAAAACTCATCTATAATTCATTGTATAGCAAGCAGTAAAATATATGATTCACTCACTCAGACCCTATTAGTAACATTCAGAAAAATATGATGTTACTACATTGCTTACTGGCAGATATGCATCGGACACCAGGGTCCCCAGCTCCCTTGGTGCTTTTGTCGTTTAAGATCTTTACTCTTTGGCTGTTTTAAAGTTTTTAGGGCTTTGTTTTTTAATTGGGGAGTTTTGTTTTGTTTTGTTTCTGAGACAGGATCTCTCTCTGTTTTTAGCCCACAGTGGTCTGGAACTCACTCTCTTTCTGCCTCCACCTCCTGAGTGCTGGAATTAATAGAAATGCACCACTATGCTGTTGTATTCTCACATATCTATTATAACATTTTGTACATGCACAGTGAAATTCATTAACCTTTTATGAATGAATGATTCTTACTGAAGGACAAATACATTAGAATGACCCATATTTCCTTAAATTAAGGCAATAAAATAACTAAATTCAAAGAAATTCCATGAAATTTGCTTTGTGTCATCAATCAATAGCAGAGACATTAATCATTTGTATCTACTTTAGAGACCATTATAATTTCCATGTGTTTCAAAAATACTTTGGACCATTTTAAAAATATGAAAGCCCTCTGGCTTTGTCAACCATACAAAATTACAAGTGAGCCAGATTTGGCCTGTGGGCCATAGTTTACAGATCCCTAGTCCAGGTTCTTGGTACAGATATATGTAGTGGACTGAACAAAAGTCCCTGCCATGAGGTGACTGATATGCAATAATTATTTTAATGTTCTAGGTCGTTCTATTTAAAAGAAATAGAGTAGAGAAAAGGGAATCAGATTCTTGGGATGAAAACAGGTAGTAATATTAAATAAAAGAGGAAAGTGATGGGAGTGAGTCTCCAGAGAGTTGTGTAAACTGTGTCTTTCTTTGTGTCCGTATTTTTCAGGAAAAGTCAGAAGCTTCCTGGTAGTGTAGATAGCCCTTACTTTAGGGAAAGGTGCACTTGCATTCATACCAATTAAGTCAAGTCTCAACAACTGGGTGTCCTTTTCAATAAGATTCTCTCCGGCTATTCTCATTTTTACTTGCCTTTTGAAAAATTAATATACAAAATTATGTATTTCAGTATAGTATTTTCATATGCATATCACATGCTTTGCTCATATTCTTCTACTTTCACATTGTACTTTTTAACCTAAATTCAATATATAACACAAGAGTCAAACTAGTAAAATTTCTTATTCCAGTGATACAGATATTCTGTCTTTCTCATTAACTGAAAACCTTGCTTCAAAGACAAAATTGTATCATACAAAACATATAAAAAATGTTTATACAAATAAAGTATATAAGCACAGATAAGTACCTTTTCAGAGAACATTTCTTTTGAGAGTCAATTCTTTTATCATCAGTTAGCAGGTCTAAACTAATAATTGAGTGTCTCCTGTTAACTTCCAGCCCTTCACTGGTTTCTGTTGAGACTTAAAATATACCCAGTGTTTTTCGTCCCACCCCCATTACACAGCCCTAGTGATCTGGTCCCTAATCAAACTCTAGAACCTCCTCTTCTACCTTTATACCTGCTACTTTAAGGTAAAGATACTTTTTCAAATCCTTAAAGGTGTTAGACTTGTTCTTGCATTGGAGTTTTGCAAAGAATAATGTTCAGCAGTCATCACAATTATACCTGATTTTTTTCTCTAATTATGAGAAAGAACCATTTATTTAGGGCTCCCCTCAGCCAATCAACTTAAGTCACCATCAGTGACTGTTATTCACTATTTTAATTACCTGTATGCTACTTAGCACTATTCCATATTTTATATAAAACAATTGTGTATGTGTATTCAAGAATGCAGAATGGATAGGAGAAGGAAGAGAAGTAGAAGGAGGGATGATATTGTCTTCCATCATTAGAGATTTAAGCAGTAATTTTTTTTTCATCTTACTGTCTTCTTGATACCTGACCTTAGAACACTTTGCATGTACACAGCACTGGATATTTTGTAATGAAAAATGCATGTATACACTCATGCCATGTGCTCGTCACTCTAGCAGACATCACTGATTGAGGCAGCCTCTACTTCTGTTCTGTTTGTCCCTTCCCTCTCCCATGCACAACCTAGTTTCTTCAACATCTTTGTACTTAAGCTAAACCCATTACATTTTGGCTTCTGTGTCAGCCCTTTCAATGAAATTACTTCTAACAGTTTCTTGTTGCCCATAATGTCCTGATTGTGAAGGCCAATATATTTTAAAGTCTTCATCTTAAGTAGTAACCCATGGGCCAGAGAGATGACTCAGGTTAAGCCTCTGCTTCACAAGCAGAAGATCCTGAGTTTGGATCCCAGATCCCACACAAAAACACCAAGCGAAAATAGCGGTAGCCTGTACTTAACAGTCTGGAAGGTGGCGCCTTGGAAACTCCAGAGCAAAGCAAATAGGAGGTAAAAGCAATCCAAGGTGATTCCCAAGTCACCCTTTGGCTTCCACATGAACAGAGATACACACAAAAAATTTTTTTAAAAAATTAAGTGATAACCCATCATTAGAGTTTTTTGTTTGTTAGTTTTTGTTGTTTTCTTCCTGATTTTTTGAGACAGGGTCTCATGTAGTTCAGGCTG
Organism: Typhlomys cinereus; assembly: GCA_023101885.1. Classification (NCBI taxonomy): domain Eukaryota; kingdom Metazoa; phylum Chordata; class Mammalia; order Rodentia; family Platacanthomyidae; genus Typhlomys; species Typhlomys cinereus. The sequence goes on from JALPQD010000462.1 coordinate 296,765, forward strand.
AGCTGGAACGTGCTTTGTAATTTATGCTGGCTTCCAATACCTGATCATCTTGCCTCCACTTCCTGAGTATTGAGATTGCAAGTATGTACCACCACACCCAACCCACATCTTCCTGGAAATATTGTCATATCCATGACATTGTCTCTTTGCTTTCATTTCTTTTCTACAAGTCATGATGCCCACAGCTGTATGCTTTGATATCATATGTCATATCAAGAAACATTTTCATGTTTTCATATGAAGAAAAACATTTCTGGTTAATTTCATAACTTTTTGGTGTTTTACTATCTGAAGAAAACCTTGAACCACTGCTGCTTTGAGTGCTACGTATGTAGCGCTAGCACGCGCGTGCGTGTGTGTGTGTGTGTGTGTGTGTGTGTGTGTGTGTGTAAACTGTTAAAGTTCTGTTCAATCATTTGTAGGTAATGTTAATTTGTGAAGCATCTGTAATTGAAGACATGACATTGATGAGTTGTACTTTTTATTATATTCTAGTTGATAATAGCTGAGGTTGTAATTTCTACTTTGTGTGGCAGTCATGATTATCTGCAACAGAAAGGGTTATTGAGGTTGTTTTCCTCCCACGTGATACTTAAACATCGTTAACTTGATTGGTAGGAGAAACACGTAGGAGATTAGTAAAGCACAGCTCTGGGTATGTCTGAGATTGTTTCTAGAGATCGTGAGTGTTCTGACCTAAAGAATGGTCCATGTCTGGTTTCTAATTTTGAAAAGACTATGGAAGGTGGTGGAACTGGAAGGTGAAGCAGTTTTGGAGGATATAACTAACACATCTAGTTTTCCATTTTAAGAAATAAGAGCTGAAAATAACATTGTTTATTATCTGTACATTATTTTCCTGTGTCAAGAACAGAGGGCCTCAAAAGGCTTGTAATTGCAACATTAGGCAGAAGTGTTAGCAGAGTAGCACTCTGTTACAGGATACCAATAAATAGCATAAGAAATAAATTTACCAAACTTCAGACTCATGTTTACCTCTTTTCTTCCAGTCTCCAAGAAAGGTAGCAAGTAAAGATTACATTTTTCTCTTTTTGGTTAAGTTCAAAAAGTTTTGCTCTGCCTTCATCTCCACAGTCTTTCTTCCAAGTTCAGGTCTCTTCATTTGAAAATGCCCTCCAAATGTTTCTCCTAAGTACTGTTCTATCCATTCTACTTCTTTATGTATTTCTCAAAATAACATAACTTTCTCCCTTTCCTCAGTGTTTTTAGTAATTTTTTACTGTGATATGTAAACGTACATGATGTAAAGTGCATAAAATATATGTGTAGAGTTTAATAAGTTGGCTGTATAACACGTCCAAGTAACCACCTCCATAAAAAAAAAATAGAAAATTGCAGCTATCTTGAAACCCTCTGTGTACTGGACTCTGAAATAACACCACTTCAGCTTCTGAGTTATCATTTCTTATTGCCTTTTTTTTTAAAATCTTTTTATGCATACCTTTGCTCTTCACTCTACTACCTTCTATTCTTTCTACCCTCCCACTGGTTTCAAATTCTTGCAAAAGAAGAGTTGTTCTTGTAATGATTGTCAATGATTAGGTATTTCTCGGTGCTGAAGTTGCTAGACCCTGTTGCACTCAGCATTGTAGATCAGTTCATCCCCAAAGTCCTCTAAGTCCTGGGCCTGTGTCCTGTGTCTCTGCTTCCCAGAGCCCTCCCTTCTCTGTCTCCTTCATGAGCTTCTCTGCCTGTCTCTTAAATGTTGCTGTCTCCTAGGCTCCATCCTCGCCCATTTCCATTCTACACTAAACTTTAAGAAACAGTATTTCTAAGGAATCTCTTATATAAAAAGCGGCTCTTTTTAGAAGGATAAAAAGGATAACTTTTTAACTTTTATAAACCTTTATATTGCAGACGAAACCTGGACCACCCAAAAAACCAAAGGCCCCTTCTGGACAATCAGCATTAATATATTGCTACAACTGTGCTCAAAAAGGCCATTATGGACATGTAAGTTTGAGTAACATTTGGGCATAAGACTGTCAGGGAATAGTTACTGAAAAAAGAATCAAAACAGAATGTATCTCTAAACACTTACTTGCTTACAAGCTAACATCCAGAGGTAAGACTTGGTATGTTTTTAACTGATTTACTTCTCTAATCCTATTAAAATAATTTTTTAGTGTATTCCTCTAATTGTTTTAAATACATATGAAAACAAATATAGTTCATGAAGTCAGCCATAATCATTACAGTATGGTAACATGTTTCATGACTTATTTACTATTACTTGAGTATTAGATTTTCTGCTACAGATTTGCATTTTTCTTTACTGCCATATTCACTTTAGTCTTCATCACTTACATTAAACCTCTGACACTCAGTGGTGGAGAAATTACTCACTCACTTACCCTGCAAGTGCCAGTCCAGCCAGCATATTGTCAACCCAAACTGAAAAGACTAAACTGAGTGTTGTAAATGCTTAGGTCATGTTCAGAGCAGAAGAAACTGCCTGCTGCTGTGAGGGGTGGGGTGTGTGTGTGTGTGTGTGTGTTTCCTAATTAGTTGCTACATTAAGTGTGAGCTGGCAGTTGTTCCTCGCAGAAATGAGATCTACTTAGAATTGGCACAGGGAGTAGAAATTCTTGTGGAAAAAATACTTGCTATTGTCCAAATAGGCTTCTAGCAACCTTGAAGTTGGGGTAAACTAATACCACATCAGGTGGATTTACAGGAGGAAGAAAAATTCAGTAGAGGTAGAGGGATGAGCAGTAGGGTGGGCTAGTATTACAGGTTACCTTTTGAATTACAATGTGGCACCTTTCTAGTTCAGACCTTGTGATGTCTGCAAAATATATGGAGAAGACCAAAGGACTAGGAGAAGAAAACTTGCTAGATAACAGTCCACAAATACTTTCCTAATTCAGACAGCAGGAACCACGAGGGTGATGGTAGAATATGAACTCAGGGACGAGGCTCACATTCTTAGTTCTAATTTTTGTTTCATTGGTAACTTTGCCGAGAGATTTGAAGTACTCACTTTTTCTCTCTGCTCTTCCATCTTTATCACCAAAGCAAAGTTATACAACACTGATGTTTATTTATATGCCATTTCCAAGGTGATCAAAACCATCATAGAGATAACCTGCAGTATACTTATGTCACTTCTGTAGAATTAACATGGAAATCTGGAATTATCATCTCTAGTTCTTTCTCTGTTCTGTGCATTCTCCCTGTTGCCAGTGCCCAAGTGTTAACCAGCACCTTTCAGGGAATATACATTTAACAGTCCATTGCCACACACTTACATAGATGTATAATTTGTATACTTGCTTATCTCTTTAAAACAAAATATAATTTTAATGTTTATGTTTGTTCAATTAAAGAAAAACAGTTGTAGTTAATGTTTCCTGCTCACTAGTTGCTCCTGTTAGTATAATAGGAAATATTTTCAAAGCTTTTGAAAATTATTCTTAAAATCTAGATTTAGATAAGTTTTAATATACAAAAAACAAATGTGGCAGTATCATCACTGCCATAGATGAAGAACTCTAGATTGTCCAATGGTAATGAGGAAAATCAGTGGCGTGGCTAATCCAGAATGGAGATAAATTATATGGCCAGCTATCCGTCTGTACTAATGGAGGCAGCCAGTGATGTGGATAATCAAAATATAATTTATATGTGGTTTTGGAAAACATTTGTAATACTAGGTAACTGTGTTTTCTTAACAGTTTAGATCCCATAGTATTCAAATAGGAGACTGTGGTCATGATTAAAGATTCCCTAAGATCCTTCCCCTTCAATTTCAGATATTTGACCCTAAAGATACTTATTAGATAGACACTTCATATAAAAGAAAAGGTGTTTACTCTCCCTAATCCATTCACTTACTAGCCAAAGCAGTAAGGGTAGTAGTAGCCCAAAGAAAGAGAGTGAAGGAGGGATGGACAGAAAAGGAAAGATGGAAGAAAGAAAGAGAGGAAGAAGAAGAGAGGGAGGGAAGGAAAGAAAGAAGGAGAGAGAAAAAAAAGCTTTCCAGGAGGGTGTGAAAAGTGCAGGAGGGCTGGGAGAATTAAAAGGTTCTGCTCACATGGACACTGGCCAAGTGTATCCAGATTTCTAAGACTCTTGTGTAATTATAAGTTGATGCTATTATTGTTATAATTCTTACTAATAAAACTCAATTGCTTTGTACCGTTATAGTACTAAGTTTTCTGAATATGATTCTATATTGTTTGTGCTGTTACCTTTATATGTTTATGTTATTAATTAGTAGGCTTTTATTATAGTTATGGTTAGAATCTTAATCCTAAGTGTTTCATGGCTTTCCTTTCTCCTGGGAATGGAAACTTGGAAACAACTTGGTATATAATGATATATATATATATGATATATGATATAAATGATAACATTTATTTATATTAGAAGTTAAGTTTGTCTTGCAAAAACCTTATATAGCTCAGAAAGTCACAATAGGATAAATCTAAAAATAGCAAAAGGAAAGAAATAATAAATAGAAAAACAAAATAGTATCAACAAAGCCAAAAAGCTGCTTCTGTGAAAACTTTTTTATAGGGTATCAATTAAGACCAAGTGTACCGAAGGGCAAACAGATTCCTTTTACTTTTAGATACATATTTTTAAATATTTCTGAACTTTTTAAATTTCTCTTAACTAAAGGCACAAAGTATATGGCTACCAGTTTGATCAGTTAATTTTAGAAGCACAAGTCCAGTCTGTAGTACCAAATGAGTCAGCTAAACTCTATTGTATTTCTAAAAAGTATTCTAAATAGAAATGTTAAACATTTGTAAAAGATGCCAGAAGACAGAAATGAGAACATTCCAAAGCGCAGCCTCTTTAAAAGAAAAAGTTTCAGACATTCCTGCTGGATAGTTTGTATAGCAGATCATGTTAAATAAAAGCTTGCTCTGTGGGAAGTGGCTGAGAACAAAGGATGTGAATTTTGAAAGCATGAGCCATTGATTGAGGGAACTGCCATAGAGAAGTGAGTGGAAGGAGCGACCTCAGCTTGGCTGGAGGAGGTAGCTCAGAATTACCTGAGAACATTCCCCTAGTAAACATAGCTTGCCGTCACCTCTCCATAAGAATCACTACCCCAGGAACAAAAAGGCGACCAATGGGATGTGGTAGCATGGAGAAAAGTCCAGTACAAACCCGTAAGGAAAATTTCCCAGTAACTAGTGGATATTAAAATAAACTTACTTGTCTACAGAAAGGAGCAGGCTTTACATCCAAATTTTGAGGACAGGTAAAAGAGACAGAAGAAGCAATTGATGGAAAGCTATTGGCAGACATTGACCCTTTAATAGAGGCTAGAACTGTTAAAATAGGAAAGGTACACTGGGAATATTGAAAATAAGAAATTGTCTTGCAAATCAGGAGGGCAAAAGCCCAAGCCTGAAAGAACAGCATGAGCACTAGTGTCCTTTCAGCGCCAGCAAGGGCTGTTCTGGCAGCTGCTGATGAGGTGCCAGTGACTGGCTCCTCTCAGGTAGTGTGTTCCACAAGCAAAGCAAAAGTGTCTGAGCAAGGCAACCCTGTGACGACATCATACTTTCTAATTCAATTCACAGGAATGTACAGAAAGAAGAATGTTTAACCAAACATTTCCAACCTCTCCATTTATCTACTACTATGATGACAAATATGAAATTCAGGAGAGAGAACGAAGAATAAAGCGAAAAGTAAAAGGTATGCTGTCCAACTTCTTACTAGATCACTGTCCATTAGTCCCTTTTTTTTCTTTTCCACAGCCTTGGTCTACTTTGTAGGTCATTGGTTAGCACAGAAAATGTTTTTGTGGGTTTTTTTTTTTTGTGTGTGTGTGTGTGTATGTGTGTGTGTATCAGAGGACACTGTGTCCCAGTGGAGGACCAAGGGTGACTTCAGGAATCATTCTGGGTTGTTCTACCTCCTTCTTGCTTCCCTTTAGGATTTCCCAGGCTCCGCTCACCAGGACCTGAAGTACAGGCCGCCATCATTTCCACCTGGCATTTTTATGTGTTACCTGGGATCTGAACTCAGGACCTTCTGTTTGTAAAACAAGAGTCTTAACCTCTGAGCCATCTCTCCAGCCCCAGAAAATGTTTTTAATAGTTATCATAAAAACTAGGACTTTCTTGATCTCTAAAAATCAAGCCTGTACTTAAAATCTTGTGTTATAATCTGTAATCATCTTCCCGTCCAACTTAGTAATATTTCAAGTGCCATAAATAGTTGTCATCCCTTACTTTACTTACTCTCAACTCCTACCTGTCGCTGTTAAAATTGTCATCAAATGCTCATAATAAATGTCAAGTCCTGACAAAATACAGCACCATCTGGCACCAAAACCTCTAAGATACATATATAAGAACACACGCACACAGATATTCTCCTAACCCAACAACCTCTTCTCTAAGAACTAATCTCTGAAGCAGTGTAGCATCCACTTAGCAGTACTGTATCCAGGCTTTGTCTTCATAGGGTGTGTGTGTGTGTGTGTGTGTGTGTGTGTGTGTGCGTGCGTGCGTGCGTGCGTGTGTGTGCGCGCGCACGTGCACTGTATATCCCTGTGGTGTGTGTGTGTGTGTGCGTGTGTGTGTGAGTGTGTGTGCGCGCGCGCACGTGCACTGTATATCCCTGTGGAGGCCCAAGGGTGACTTCAGGGATTATCCTGGATTGCTTTACCTCCTTGCTTCGCTCTGTGATTTCCCAGGCTCCTCCCACCAGGGCCAGTTCAGCCTGGCATTTATTTTTAAACATTTTTTTTTATTTATTCAATTGTGCGTGTATGCGTGTGTGCACGTGTGTGTATGTATAACCACGGATGAATTCTGGAACCACCATGGACCGCCTCCATTTCCTCCTTCTTTTACTTTGCCCCAGGATTCACAGGCTCCGCCCTTCCAGAACCAGAAACGCAGGCCGCCCCCACTTCCTCCTGGCGTCTATATGTGGGGTCTAGGATCCGAATACAGGACCTTCTACCTGCAAGGCCGAAGCTTAACCCCTGAGCCACCTCTCCAACCCCAGCCTAGCATTTTTTACAGGGGATCTGGGATTCAAACTCAGTACCTTTTGCAAGACAAAGTCTTAACCCCTAAGCCATCTCTCCAGCCCTTCATAGGGTATTGAAAATGTCATGCAAGACCATCAAAGGATCATTTCATATATTTGCTTCCCCTTTTCTTTTTTTAATCTTTATTTTCCACTTGTGCTCGTGTGTGTGTGTGTGTCACAAGGCACTGTGTATCCCTGTGGAAGATCAAGGGTAATTTCAGGAATCATCCTGGATTTTGGGTGTGTCTGTGTGTCTGTGTGTCCCTGTGGAGAATCAAGGGTAATAGGAATCATCCTGGATTGCTTCTACCTCCTTTTTGCTTCACTCTGGGATTTTTCCAGGCTCCTCCCACAAGGGCCAGAAGTGCAGGCTATTTCTGCCTGGCGTTTTTATACATAGGACCTGGAATCAGAACTCAGGACCTTCTGCTTATGAGGCAGAGTTTTAACCTCTGAGCCATCTCTCTAACCCAACTTCCCCTTACATTTGAAGACTGACTCTTTATCAGTAGAGGACCTTCTATTGGTCAAACATGACTTTTCTTCACAAGGCTAAGATAACTACTCTTACTGTCTTTATCTCTTTTGTTTAATATAAACTCTGCTGAGCAAAGTAAATAACTATATTGGATGTGGGGATATAGTAAATTATTTTTTAACCCTTAATAACCCTTATGATATCTTACTGCTCACTTATTTAAATGTCTGCTAAATTAATTTCAAGTTTACAAAAGCTCTACATGAACTTTCTAGCTGCTGAATATACAAAAATATTTTCATGTTTTCCAGAAATACAGAAAAATGGAGATTTTCCAAGGAAGTTCAAGAGACCACATACAGAAGCTGCAGGTGAGAGGCGCCACCATGACATGCAAAAGAGCCAGCCCTTGAGGAAAGGCAGCAGGTGGTCCTCAGAAGCTGCAGCGATCTCAAGAAGCATGAACAGGAGTGGAGATCACAAGAAGCACAGGAAGGCCAGCCGACATCATGAAGTGGACGAGGATTTTCCTCAGGGCTCAAAAGTCCACTCTGCTGGCAGGTTTCAAACCCAGAAGCCTCCCAGGTCCTTCCACCGGTCATCACGTTACCATAAGCTAAGAGAAGACAAGCTTCCCAGAGAGAGCAAACGGAGTAAGCCAAAGGAAAAGGAGAAATATATGGAAGACGATAATGATAATTTGTTTCTTATCAAGCAAAGGAAAAAGAAATCTAAGCTGTGAGGCAGCTTCTGGTCTGTCTGTCTGTTGTTCATTCGGTCTTTAGGTCTGTAGCATTCTGGCAATTTTTTAGTATCTGTATTTAAGTTAGGGAGTGCTTTTAGTTTTGATTGCTTAATTCTAGCCATACCATAAAGTTGCCAAACAAAGGCAACAGATATCTCAGCTCTCTATATCAAACAGGTCATTTGTTAGGAAAAACAAGAACATAAACTTGGAGTTCAATTTCATTATCAGTTTTATTTGAGTTCAGAAAACTCAGTCTTATCAAGAAAACCTTTTTTAAACTCTTTGAAAAAAAATAAGAACTCATTACATGTAATTCATCCACAATGTGAGAGTGGGATTGAAACATTATAAGAAGTGAAGTTATTATTAATAAGAAAAATTTGTCACTTTTTTTTAGTTTTTCTCTTGAAGAAAAAAAGACAGAAAAGTACAGTCAATCCAAATCCAACTTTTCTGGCTTCTGAAGCTATTACCAGAATCTTTTTCTGGACAGACTATTAGAGGCTGACTCTAAAAATCAAAGTGTTGTCATTAGACCCTGAGGAGGCAGAGAATGGGCAACAGCAAAATACAAGTTTGAAAAAAAATCTGTTCAGTGAAAATATGTGAGGTTTCCTGAAATGAGTAAAAGAGTCCACAAAAAATTAACATAATCATAGTGAAACCGTTTTTACTACTTAACAGCCACATTTGAAGATGAGCTTCCCTTGTGCAGAGTTAACCATTGCCCAGCTTAATTGTTGTATTTTCATGGGTCTTTTTAACTACCACAAAGCTATTCAGAACTTTTGTACTTGTGAGCCTTTTGTACCTATCAAATCCTAATATTAGAATAAGAATAAAATGTCTGAACAGGTGAATAATGTGTTTATTATGTTAAAAAGACAGAATGTGGGTGACACAGGGCATAGTCGTGTTGGACAAATCACTGCAGGTATAAAATCTTCCTGAAACTGGAGTCAAAAGTGCCCTCATGCAAACACAAGTGCTGTGCCTCATCAGCCTCGCAGGGAGGACTGGGGTTTCTTGAGACTTTCCCTTTCCATGGTAAGATGTCGTAGGACAGTTCCCGTGCAGTTCTGGTGAAAGTACACATATGTGCCATGAAACCACAGATACTACAGCCCTGTCATGTCCAGAGATAATGTCCGACCCACTGTTTCACTGCAGACTCCAAACAGTATCCTCGATGCTCCCTGAGCCTTGGGGTGATAGTAGAGGTGGCTTCGGTGTCCTATTTAGGGCCAAACAGTCCGCAGTCACTTAATTTCTGCACTTTGGCCCATCGTGCGGAAGCTGATGTTTTCATCATGTGTGCAACCCCACGGTGAAGCTGGCTGATGCAGTCCCACGGTAAAGCTGGTGTGTAATTTGGGCCAAAAGTGTCACAGCCACTCTAAATAGAACAGCTTAAAAACATGCATGCATAATGAGCACCGCACATACCTACCCCAATAGTTATAAAGTAAAAGGCCTTGAAAAGTGATTCAGTAGGAAACATTGCAGAGAAAAACCTAAGAGTAGAAAACAAGAGAAGTCTCTTTCTGAGTCTGGGAAATGGCTGGAATCTGGCAAAGCCAAAGCAGATCCAAAGAACAGAGCTGATCCAAGACCCCAAGGGAGCCCCAGTTAGCACGAGTGTGAGAACCACCCCAAAGCAGCAGAGGAAGCTGTTTCTTGGGTTCACAATCAGGCCAAAGATTGCTTCTCCCGTCACCAGAGTGGAAACCTCATGACTTAGCACGAGCTCTGCCTCAGTGATGAGGAAAAATTAATCCAATCTAAGTAGTTCTCTGGTTCTTTTTAAAAGTGAGACCTGAGCCAGGTGTGGTAGTAAATACATGTCTGTGTGCTCAGTACTTGGGAGGGTGGAAGAAGTCTGGGGAGTCTCAGGCTAGCTGTTGCTACATAGCCATGTGGATTCGGTTGAGAAGGTTTGTTGTGATTCCTTCAGAAAGCTAGAGGTGAGCAAAGGTGGGACTCACATTATCAGTAAAGGTGTCATTCACACGGACAGTAAGTGTAAATAAAGTGAAAGTCACCAGATAATGCCAGTGCAAAACCGATCTAGAAAACCACATATTTACTCTCTTAGAGAAGTTGAAGTTTGTAGCTCAGGGGTGGCATGCTTCCTAGCATGCCCACAAAACTGAATTCCATCAGAAAGAGGGAGAAAGGAGGTTAAGGAGATGGGTCAGTGGGTAAAAATACTTGTATTTGCCATACAAGTGTGATGACCTGAGTTCAAATCCCCAGGGGCAACATAAAGTCACATAAGAGGATTTACATCTATAATCCCAGTGCACCTTTGTGATGTAGGAGGCACCCCAGCTCAGGTCAGCCTGGCAAACACAGGTGCAGGACTACCTGAAGTAGTCCTATGACCTCCACATGTTCACTCTGACACGCGCGTACCTGTAACATTCACAGACACAACAGGATTTTAAGAGGAAAAAAATGAGTTCAGAATACTTAATAGAAATTTCAATCAAAATCCACTGCTTTTGAAAGAAACCCCATTTAGTGTCATTTGCCATAGGTTTATCTCCTACCCTCAAGAGACCTTTTGTTTCTAATGCCCTCAACTAATTGGATGAGTTCCAAATGCAATGTCAAGGTTCATCTTGAAGTTTAAGGTGTTAGTCACATCTGTGGAACACCTGCCAACAACATGAGAACAATTTTGGGGCACCGTAGTTCAGCCAAGTTGACATAAAATTATATATATATGTACACACACACTATCAGCTGTGGAGGAGATCCAGGTATCCATGGAGCTTCTAATGACAAAAATACCCAAAACCCTATGTACCAGGAAAGCTGCTTAGAAAAGGCCTGCCCCTGTCCCCACCCTTTCCCCATCACCAGCCAGCCAGCAACGGTTCCAGGCAGAGCAGAAATGGAAACTTTACAGAAACTATACACGTGCCCTTCTCAGTCTTCCCAGCAGCCCCTGTGGGCTGGCCCGCCTTGCCTGGTTAATCTTCCTGGGAGGGGAGCTTGTCAGGCTTGCCTCTCTCTCGGCCTGCTTTTACACCCCAGCCTCGTCCTCCACCCCCACCCCCTCCACCTGGAACCTCAGGGCCTGAGGGACCTACAGGCATCCTGAACAAGTCATGGGTCACCAGCCACCTCTCTTCCGTACCTTTACCCAGTTAATCATCTCTTCTGGTGATTTGCATGACAGCCTTCCTGCACTTGACTGCTCAGGGAGCTTTCTGGTTTCTCGCCTCGATTGAGCCTGGCCTCTTGGGTCATTCTGGATTCCCCGCCACAGACCTGGCCTGGGAATGCCTCCTGCCTGTGCAGCGGGGAGTCCTGGCTTCTCAAGTCCTCCTGTCCTGTCAGCGAGCCAGGCTGTGCAAACACCGCCCAAGAATAGGGAGGCTTCCGGCCTCCCCAGGGCTCAAGAGGTTCTGGTAGATGTCAGAACTGAAGGGGGCCCTAAAAGATGGTCTACTCTGCCCCTTCCTCTGGGGTTCATCCCCAACTTGACAGATGGGGAAAACAAAGCCAGACTAGGAAAAGACTTGCCCAAGTTCACATACCCAGTCAAGCGGCTGCCAGCTCAGCTTGGAGCCATTTTTGCTACCCGCACTGCCTCTGTCTGCTCTCAGCTACTGGAAATGGTTTCTGAAAATTTCAACAAGTTAAGAATGTGTGAGAAAACTGTAGAATATTGAGCCTTATGGCAGTTGGTTTTAGATATCGAAATTGGAAGCTGAGTCTTTTGGGCACATCTGGGAAGAATTAATCAGGGCAAACCCTGAAGAAGCCCATGGGAGACTATCTAATGGCTGGGAAGACACAGCCCATAGCAGGCAGATCAGATGAAGAGGACTCCGTGCTTCAACATTCTGGCAAGCTGGAAAGTGCGTCCCACGCTCAGCTGTTCCTGTGGACATGGCGTGACCAGTTCCACTGGCCCGTGGTGTAGGTGTGAATTCTGACATGCCAATGGACTGTAATTGAGAATTGTACAGGAGCATAAAACCCTTGCTCCCGAGTGCTTTGGATCCTGTGTTCATGCAGCAATGGGAAGATGAAACTAGTACAAACCTCAACGCTTCTTCCCTCCAGATACCTCCAGATACTCAGAGCATAGTCATAAGCTAGGTGGTGTAGGGGAAGGAGAGACCCCTCGAGGCCTCAGTAGGGTACATTCTTCTGACAGTGAGGTGAATCAAGCAACCTCTGTAGTGACACTCGCCAGAGTGACCCCAACAAGCCAAGGAAGAAGTAAGTATGCGGTGCAAGAGCCATCGGGCTGGGGGAGAATGGGGAAGGCAGGAAGGACGGTGGCAGAGCAAGGGAACGGGAGATGCTTGCCAGGTGACTGATACCCCACACTTGCTGCCTGTTGACTGAGGGTTTCCAGGACAAAGACAAAAAGTCTCACCTTCTCAGCTTGGAAGACTTTAAAAGATTGCCAAGCCCGCAGCCCCCCTTAGCACATACTGATGTCCAGAGAGAGCCTGTCCCCATTGAGGGGCAGATCCAGGTCCTGTTGGACTCCAGGTCCTTGACCACCACCACACACCCCCCCCCCAATGTAAGGCTTTTCTTGTGGGTGAGAAGTAGTTTTGGGGCCAGAGTGTTAAGCTTTCAGAGCCTGGCAGCTGGTGAGGAATTGTGAAAAGACTGAGGTGCAGAAAGAAAACTGATGTTGGGGTGATTGAGAAAACGGCTGTGAAAGTGAAAGTTGCCGTGTGTGAGAGGAGAAAACTGTTCATCCCATGCAAATCATCTGTGGCCTGTTGCCTGCACCTGCAGTAGTTTAGACACACATACCTCCAGGACACTGGGGGTCTGTGCTGGGGCCACCAGCACCAAGCCCAGCACTTGGCAGAAGCACATGCCTTCTCTCTAAGGAGGGTGATCCCGAGATGTCTAAGCAGCACTTCAGGAGGGTCTGCACTTCTAAGGGCTGCTAGGATGAAGACTCCCTCTACAACTTGGCCAAGGTGATCTTATAAGGGACTCTCCTGGTAGAGACAACTTGCATCTCTGCCTTTGGTTTCACCTCCAGGTACCAATTATTCCACTGTCGTGAGAACTAGTTTATTCTACACCCACGCTAACATGTCCTCCCTACCAAGCCTGCTGGAAGTTCCTTGGGAAATCCCTTCCACTCCCTGCAGCATCATTGTCTCGGAGAGGCCTCCCTTTCTGCCCCCTTTCTCACCCCAGTCCTTACCTACTGTTTATAACTGTTTGCACTTGCAGGCTCGCAGTGAACTGGAAGCACCTCAAGGCAGAATTATGTCTAGTTCATCACTGTGCCTGCAAAGCCAAGCAATTTGCACTGTTCCTGCAGGCAACCGGAAATGACAGGATTCCAGCAAAACCCAGGGTGGGCATTGCTAGGCAGTCCTGGTCACTTCACCTGGGCACACAGAAGAATTCTCAACAGTGGTCCAGGTAGGCATTGCCTGTCGACCATGACTGTCTTAGTAAGACTTAGTGGCTGTCCCTAGGATGACTGACCTGTAAACATATTATGCCTTAGATCTCATCCAAAAGTGACTGACCCTCAAAGATTAAGTTTTGTCCCATGACCTGTGATTGTAGGAATTGCAAGACTAATTTCTCCCATGATGCCCTACTATTACCTCCACTTGTTCTTTCAACCACCCAGGCAGGAAAAAAACCTTTCTGGTCCCAGGTACACACACAGGCAGTATAGTCATATGCATAAGCCTATGCATGCACACACACACACACACATGTGCATAAGTGCAGCTCAGAATACATATCACAAAAACATGCTCTCATCAAGCATAACTTTGGAGAGTGCCAAAGAAGGCTTCAGCTATGAAAATGGTTGCATTACACAGCACATCTCCTTCTTCTGCTCTGTCTTCCTTCATTCCACCAGCACTACCTTCTGAGCCCATCCATGCTGCAGATCCTAGTCAACTAAAAGGGACAGCCCCAGTCTTTGGAATCACATTTGTTCATCTTGAATGCCATCAGGCGTTAATGAATGGCTGCAACAGAAGAACGCTCCCCATTTCCTACCCTAACAACTCAATGACAGACCCACATTTTTGAAGCCCCTACTCAGTGCCAGCACTGTACCATGCATCGGCAATACAAAGACAGTAGTGTTCCTAAGACAGTGTCACAAGCTAATGGCAAAACAGACATCAGAACAAATCTTAAGGCACGAAGGGTGTGTTGATGTCACTCTAGAGGCCAAGGAATAGCATCTGGTATAATAGGAAAAACTATCAATCCTCCAAGGAAACAGGATCCGGAAAGTCATCTCAGGCAGGAAGAGCATCAGACACCCTTTCTGGGTGAAGGCTTCGGGGTAGAGGATGAGTGTGGGCTGAGGCTGCAGCCGGGGCTTCAGCCTGCTGCTGCCAATGCCACAGGTTAGAAGCAAGTCCACCAACAAAGAATTGTCCTCAGCACCATGCATGCCTCTCTGTGTTCCTCAAGGTCTCAGAAAAATATCTGTACAGGATCTGGCCCTACACACACACACACACACACACACACACACACACACACGCACACACGCACGCTAGAGGCCACCATTTTCGAACTGGGATCAATCACTGCAGGTTGGTTCTGCTCGTTCTTGAGCTTTCCAGCAAAGGCACCAGCGAAGCACACTCTTTTTTCCTCTAGCTGGATATGTCTGTGCGACTCACCCACATGCGGTAGAATATTTCAAGGGTTAGTTTCAAACACTGAGAGTTGGGGTGCTAAACTTGGAAGAGCCAAAAACTTAACAATAGTTTCCTAATCGCCCCACCATAGAAGCAGAGCTCTCATGAAAATTAGCCTTTATCCTCTTCTTGTGAAAGCTTACACAGAACATAAGCCTCGAGGACCAAAATACACAGCAAGTGCGCTGGCCCCAGTAGGGAACGCCTCACCCCAGTCCTTGGCTTAAGAGGCCAAGTTTAGTTTTCCACTAAACCCACAGTGGATTTTCTATGCCCAGTGGTTTTCCATTTTGTCTTTTAATTTTTGCTCTAAGGACTTAATTTTAACAAAAGAGCCAAATTACCACCAAGCTTTCAAATGAACTTGTTTCAGGGAGTTAAGAGCAGGCTTTAGAATATGGAGCTTTAATTGACTTTGGGAGACTGTAATTAAATGGCTGCCCATGCACTGCCTCAGGAGCTACAAAGAGACCACAGGCCGGAGGTGCTCACCTTGGCCAAACACTGGGGCCACTAAGGAATTCTGAGATGCCTCCACACTCCACTTAAACCCCCAGACCAATAAACTTCAGGACCTGTCAGGTTGGGACTCAGACCCCAGGGTATTTTTCCAAGCTTTGAGATGGTCCCACTGTGCATCTCAGTGAGTTAAGAGTACACAAACAAGAAAGGGAAATGGGTAGGTCTGTGTTGCAGTCTGCATGCATAGTTGCTGATAAATGACTATCAAGCAGCTTAAAGGAACAAGGGGTTTATTCTCTTATGACAGTCTGGTTACAGTTCATAGTCCAGCTTGACAGGAGAGCACGCACCAACACCAGGGCTGAGGGAACTGGCCACCATAATGGCATAATGGCTCGAGAGATGGACAATCCTTACTTGCCAGACCAGCATGTCTGGCCAAGTATACAGAAGGATGCCAACTCTCTCAACCAGCTCTCTGTGATTTATCCAGGGCCTAATCCCACCCACCATGGGCTGGGTCTTCCCCAGCAGCTAGACAATCTCCTTCAGGTTTGCTCTGGGCTTAACTCAACCATCAACTCTCTACAACTGTGCCCAGAGCTGAAACCCTCAACAGTCAAGTTGACACCTAGCTTAACTATGACAGTCTGAGAGGCAAAAATCTGCACAACAAAGTCGAATTCTGCCTCTGAGAAGCTAGGAGGGCTATGGGCAAACCAAGCAACACCTGGGGACATTCTCGGCCTCAAAGGAATTGTTCTGTTTGTATGTCTAAAGTCCTAACCTCTAGTACCTCAGAATGTGAGTCTAATTGGAGATGGAGCCTCTGAAAATGGGGTAATTAGGTTAAAAGTCAGTCATTAAGATGACTCTTAATCCGTTCCGACTGATATCTTTATAAGACCCAAAGACTGAGTGTCATTGTTAGATACAGAGATCAACTTGATGGCTGAGGGTATGAGCCCTAGGCACATTTATAGAGAATTAGTAGTTGAATTAAGCCCAGAGTGAAACTGTAGGAGACTGTCTAGTTGACAATCCCCAGGCATGTGAATAAAATGGAAGGAACCGTTTGAGAAAGTGGGTGTTGTTCTGTATATTTGGCCAGACACGCTCATCTGGCAGGTAAGGATCGTCCCTCTCTCATTTGCTATGTGGAAATACTGTGGCCAGTTCCCTCGGACCCTGGTGTTGGTGCAAGCTCTCCTGCTAAGCTGGAAAAAGGAACTGTAACAAGAATCATCAGAGAAAATAAACCCTTGTTCCCTTGAGCTGTTCTGCTGTGATTTTATCAGCAACAATGCAGAATAACTGCTACATTGGGTCATAGAAAGATGCCAGGGCATACGGAGGCAGGGGGGAGTATGGGAAGAGGAAGCAAGAAGGCAGCCACCTGCAAGCCAAAGAGAAAGTCACCACACCTGTCCTCTTGACCTCAGACTTCTGTGGTTGAAGCTGCCCACCCTGTGGGTTTCACTGTGGCAGCCCAGCAGTTCCATTTCAGCGCTTTGGTCATACGCGTGAAGAGTCAGTCCTACAAGGATTGCTCTTGGACCTGGCATCTTCCCTTCCAGAGTTCTGCCCTAAAGAATAAACAGGATCATCTTCTAGAATGCTCAAACAGTATCCTTATGATTATGAAAATGTTTGCAGAGAATGGAGACGCAAACAACAACAATCAATACTGCAGAGCAAGAAGAGACTATTAGTTTACCATGACTTGTCAAATTGTAGATTCAGCATGTTCTCTCTCTATGTAGAAATACATGGGGAAAAAAGGCCCATCAGGCACAGCATAGGAGCAAATGGATTCTGGCATAGCCATGAAATGGAATGTTCACAGCAAGATGGAATACTATGCTACCTGGAGGAATCTCGCAGACATTACGCTGAGCAAAAGGAGTCAGACACACCAGATTGTATTAGTGCAAATTCAAAATAGGCAGAACTAATCTATGATGTTAGCAGTCGGGAGAACGGGTTCCTGAGGCAGACAGACTGGAAATGAGGGCCAGGGAGCTTGCTGGAATGCGGAGAGTGTTCTATATCTTGTTTGTGGAGATCAGTGGTTTCATTCAGAGACCTGTCTGTGTCCCGGGACACTAGCCATGTGTCTGCCATCATCAGCTCTCAGTGTTAGTGCCTATGATGACTCCCCAACACATGCAGAAACAGCCAACATCCCATAAGTCCCAGCGGGAGCTTTTGCTGAGTTGTCCTGTCCGGGTTGGTCCTCTCAGCCAGGCAGTTTGACGTCAGCACCAGACGTGGCAGCAGGTGTAGCTCGGGGAAGTTGCATTTGCGCATGTGACCCATACAAACAATACAGGCCTGCTTGGTCCGTTCCTCCTACATGTATATATAGGCATATATATATTAACTGTAAATATACTGTATATCAGTTGTTTTTTCAGTGTTTTAAAAGACTGTAAAAATGATGGAAATTAACATGATAGGCACACAGATGATACAACAAAAACAATCTGTCCATGGCTAGGCTGGCACAGGGTGTGTGGAATGGGCTGAACGAATGGAATTGGAGAGGCGCCTGACAGCTGACAGAGTGAACTATGAAGCATGAAGGAGGCATCTGGCCTACGCTTGCCCAAGGCCCAGAGCAGGCCAGCCGAGGACTCAATCAGAGCAAGAAGGCGGACAGTCCTGAGTGCAATCAGGGTGTGGGTGCCACGGGAGAAGAGGTAAGTCAGGCAAGCCCAGGGCCAACAGGCGGCAGTTGGAATGGTCTGGGTCTAGGGACAACCCCGGCTTGAGTGACCAAGGGCAGCCGGTCCTGTCAGTGACCTCAAAGGAAGAGCAGGGCCTCGGCTGCCGTGGAGTGCAGGGAGGGAGCAGAGTCCAGCCATGTGTACGAGTTCAGGTGATGCAACTGAAGTCCCAAGTCACCGTTCTTGAAGACTCAGAAGAGTAAGTGAGGCACGAAACAGACTCCAGTGCTGTGATCCATGCTTGGTGGTAGCTAGCGCTGGTGGCAGGGCAGCCACAGGGAGTTTCAACTGTGGGGACTTAAGAAAGTAAACCAAGGACTGGAGAGGTGGCTCAGGCGTTAAGCCTCTGCCTTGCAGGTGGAAGGTCCTGAGTTCGGATCCCAGATCCCACGTATAGACGCCGGCGGAAGCGGGGGCGGCCTGCGCTTCTGGTCCTGGTAGGGCGGAGCCTGTGAATCCCGGGGCAGAAGGAGGTGGAGGCGTCCATGGTGGTTCGCGAATTCGTCCGTGGTTCTACACAGACACACACACACACACACACACACACACACACACACACACACACAGACACACACACATGCGCACAGTTGAATAAATAATAATAATAATAAAAATTTAAAAAAAAAGAAAGAAAGTAAACCAGGCAGCAGGAAAGTTCTGAAGGGGAGGTGGCTGTGACAGACTTGGTAAGCTGAGTTTGATCCCCAGAAACCTACATGGTGGAAAGAGAGAACTGACTTTTGAAAGTTGTCCTCTGAATTTCATCTGCCCCATGGCATACATATTCTCTCTCTCTGTCTTCCCTCTCCCTCTCTCTCCTCTCTCATAAATAAATAAATAAAAATATAAACTTTGAGATAACTATACAGATATTTCTTTTTAAGAGAGGAGGAAGAGGTGGGTACAGTCGGTGTCCCAAGATGGGTTAAAGTCTCTGGTCCTCAACCAGGCCAGCTGGCTAAGGGCTCTTGGCCATGTTGTTATTGTTTTTGTGTGAATGAGCAGGGGGGAAGGGTTCCTGGTGATTTCCTCTTCGTTTGTTTACTTTGTAATCCCTTTTTGTTACCCCATCTATCCACCCCAAGTATACAGGGAGCAGCACTGGAACCCAGAGCAGAGAAGAAATTCTCTAGCAAAAGGGATGTGGGTTGAGCTAAATCCAAGTGAAACCCAGCAGGGAAGGGGGAGGCTGTTCCCAGAGCTCAGCCAGTGCCAGACTTGCTTTACAGCTGTCAAGATCAGATCCTCCGAAGTCACCCTCTTCCTGCCGCCTGCCACCCAACCACCAGGAGACCCCAGACCCTATGGTCTGCTGAGCACCAGCAGAGTAAGTTCCAGAAATGCACCCACCTATTTATTGACTTATTTATACAAGTCGGAGAAGTTCCTTCTGGTTTGTTAGTCCCCACTAACAAGCTTTGATTAGATTTTCCAATTACCCAGATTAGCACTGGGTAGATTCCCATGTACATGGGTTCTTGTTTGTCAGAGCAGCTGTCGAAGTGGAAGTGAGTGTGCAGCTGGCAGAGGAGGCAGTGAGGCCAGCCAAGCCCCCACCCGCCCCTCACCTACGCAGAGATTAACAACGTGGACGCTGTAGGCGCCACACTCCACAACGGTCAAGCACGGTGCTTCTTTCCCAGGATGAAACGCCAGTTACCATCTGTGCAATACAAGCCAGAGTTCTCCAATCGAAGGACCCGCCCCTGCTCCAGATGTTGATGAATTAAGGGAAGCAAGTTGCAGGCTACACCCTGGTGGGGTGAGGGGCATTTGGAAAGGAAACAGGGATACAGACCCTTGATCAGGATGTGGATCTGTGCGCCCCAGATAAAATCTGTAGCAAACGTCTGCAGTGTGCAAGAACTCGCCCAGAGGACGTGCTGTCATCCCCACCTCATCGGCAGTGTCCCCTCATTCTCCCCTCTTTGCCCAGTGGAATTATACCACGCTCTGAGGCTGACTCCAGGGCCACCCCAGTGGGCCAAGGGCCACGCAGAGGGAGTCGTGAGCAAGGAAGCTCTTCAACCTGCTGGAAAGTGGCTGCTGTGGCCCTGCAGTTGCAACTTTTTTTTTTTTTTCTTATTTTTCTGTCACTGCCTCCAACGGAGACAGATATTTCATAGTCACCCACCCTTGGCATCACCTTATTCCAGCACCAGCCACATCCTCTGTGGTTCAAATTACCTCACCTCCTCGAGCACTGTATTCCAGAGCAGCAATTACATTACAGTTGCAGAATTAAATGCATGCTAAGACCTGCCTTTTGTGAAAATTAAAACAAAACTGCGCATTTCATACATAAGCACAGCAAATAAGTTTTTGGAACACATGTATTTATAGGGAGGTATTACAGAAAAGAAAGTTACTAAAAAAAAAAAAAAAACACAGGACTGGGGGAGATAGGTCAGTGGTCTAAGCATTTTGTCACACAAGCAAAAAGATCCTGTGGATTGATTCCCAGACTGACCCCACATAAAATGCCAGTTGAGTGAGGTGCCCAAAAAGACAGCCTAGGAATCCGCAGGGCAAGCTGATTAGCCAGACTAGGTCTATCAGCAAGCTCCGGGTTTGATTAGAGATCCTGGTGAGCTCTGAGTTCAAGTAAGAGACTTTGCCTCGATACATAAGACAGAGAACAATAAAGGAAGTTACCTGACATCAACCTCTCTGGCTTCCACACACACCCATACACGTGCACATGCACCCACAATAGATAAACAGATAAATAATAGTATCTATGGGACACTAGACTAGAGGATGTTGACTAAGTGGAAATGTGTCACTAGGTCTAAGCTTTTTTTCTCTGTAAAGTAGCAGGACTGGATTTCAGAAATTTAAAAGGTAAAGCTGAACTGTGTCCTCGCACCATCCTACAGCAGCCCCTTGGTGCTTCCTGCAGAGAAAGCCTCAGGACTCAGGCTTGGACACAGACTTCCTGCCGACACGCCGCACAAGGACTGCGCACGCGATTTCATATCCTTGTTTTCTTTTTAAAAACTTTCTGTTTTCATCCTAAGCCTGCTTTTTCTTCCTACTGCAAAATCCTCAAGCTTTTATTTTTAGATTCTCTTTGAACATACACCATTCTTTCTGCTTTCAGTACTTTTAAACTAACCGTTATTTAAAGGGATTATCTCTTCTTTTATCAAGGAATTTTTTGTATTTAAATTATTGTCCTGATTTTACAAGTATATTGAGTACTTATCCCTGTTTCCCTCCATCTCCACTCCCTCCAAACTTTTTTTTTAAGTATAGGATCTTATCATATAGTCCAGGCTGGTCTTGCTCTTGCTGCAATCCTCCTGTCTCAGCCTCCTAAACAGTGGGATTACAGGTGTACACCTGCTTGGATTTTCCTCAGACTCTAATTTTAGGACTTTTAGTCATTTACTCAACTAGTCCTCTCCTCTTGTATTGAGGTCATTTCCCATTTTTTTATTATTATTAATACATTTTTATTATTATTTCAGCTCATACAAACTTAATGGGTACACCAGTTCCCTCCCTCCCTCCTCCCCCCCCATACTCCCTACTCCTCCTCCCCACCCCCCTCCCTTCCCATCCCCCAGTGCCTCCCACCCCAATTCCCAGAGAGTCCTTTCTTGTGCATGCCTGATTTTCCTCTGGGCCCTCCTCTCCAATGACGTACAAGGACCCAGTGGCCTTTCCCTGAACCCTTTCCCGTGTTCCCCTTAGGTATAGGAACACTGCTGTGGCTGCCAATCCCTTGCCTCCAAGATCTTGGTGCCTTTAGCAGATGCTAGACTTTGTGGGGTCAATAGTGTGTTGGACAATGCGCAGGGCATGTAAAGTCCAATTATGATTGCTTCAGCCCTAACTTGTATGGAGTATCTTACATATCATTGCTCCTCCCATCCTTTTGCTCTTACACTCTTACCGCCCTCTCTTCCGCAAATTTCCCTGAGCTTCAGGATGGGGAGAGATTAAGCTGGCCTAGTTCTAAGTGGTTGATATAGAGTCTCTGAAGTTCTGGATTGTGGTTTGTTGGTTTTCTTTTGCAGTTTTGTTGCTCCTGCAATGCCCTTCACTCCATCCTGGTGCATTTCCCATTTTTATACTGTCACATTTATTCACTTTTTGGACAACTAGTTTTGTCCAAGGCCTTCGTAATTTATTCTGGGGGACCACTCGAGATACTTGAGCATGTCGGGTCCATGTCCCTATAAGCAGAAGAGAGACGGGCAGCCCCTTGGCTGGCCCATGAGCATCCTTCAGTGTGACAAAGTGTGAAGCTTGCACCAGAGGACAGAATCCCACACGACTTACTTTACTCAGAAAGCTGATCCGTGTGCAGACTGACAGTAGTGGTCATCGAGGGGCGCTCTTTCACAGATATGTAACCCAGAGTGGATAGCCCAGCACTGACCTAACGCTCACATCATGAACAGTGCTTCTCTGTGCCTCCTTAAGTACTGGTTGGCTCACTGTGGAAAGTCTGCATCCAGCTGGATTTGCACTGGGGTCTTAGAAGAGAACAACAGGAGCCAGGTAATGTGCTATGTCTTCCTCTGCAGTTAAAACTCAAAAAGCATCCCAGACCACTGCTGCTCTTGAACCTGAGATTTTGTTTCCTTTTCTTTCCAGGTATTGCTCATGCTAAAACTGTAGCTCCCCTGTATTAAATGGGGGCAGTCAGGGATGCCCCTGCAAGCAAGGGGGACCACATTCAGCTACAAGGACCACCACGTAAATCCTTAAAAACAGTGATTTAGCCAGATACCCCTGTAGTTCATTCAGCTGGGAGGCCAGCATGGGACAAATCTGACTTGGTGTCAGTCCAGGCTGCAAAGCCAAACCCTATCTTAATTAAGTTTCAATTATAGTCATGTACCACATGATTCAAAATGGACCTTGTATATGACAATAACATCATAAGATTGTATGGCATGGGGCTGACTGGAGCTATAGCTCAATAATGGAATGTCTGCATAGCATGTGTATTCAATTCCCTGGTTCAGTTCCCAGCACCTAAAATAAATAATTAAATTTAAAAAATGGCCTAGTGACATAACCAACTGAAAATGTGTGATGTTCATGCAATGGTGAAAATACCTAACGATACACATTTCAGAATGTGTGTCTTGTGAAGCAGCACCGACCATGCCCCCAGAAAACAGGAAGAGGATCACCAAATGAGGAAGGACTATAAAGGTTTCTATCTGAAAAGTGACGTGGTCAGGTTTACACTTTGGAGAGAGCGCACTACCCCCTGGAGCAAAGGTTCGGGAAGCAGAGACCAGAGGCGGAGGTGCTAAGGGGACAGTCAGGAGTGAACAGTATTGGGAGTGATAGGTGACGATACCAGCCCCAATGGTCGCCTTTCCTAAGTCCACATCCTGGCATAGCCCCTTTCTGGAAGAAGTGTCTTCTTACTCCTAGACTTTGCTCTTGCTCTGGTGAGTTACTTTGGTTGGTGGAACGTATCAGAAGCAATTGATGCTAGTGGGAAACTTGACCTTAAGAAGCCTCTGGTACTTCATTTGCCTTCTCCTGCATCCACAGTCACCTCGAGGAACCCATGCACCCCAGGAGAATGAGAGACCCCCCCCACGGGGCAAGCTTCCTGGGGCAAAGCTGCCCACCGTCAGTAGAGCAGCAGGGCACATGTGGTTCTGAGGCTCTTCCTACCCAGCAGTGTTGCAGTCACGTGTTGCTGATTCTGCAAGATGCTCAGGGAAACAGCTGAAGTCGGCAGTCAGTTGAGCTTCCAGAACTCAACTGGTTCAGGATCTGTCTAGAAGGCCGAGGGTGCGAGGCAGCCTCCCAGGTCAGACTTACACCATCGCGCTCCCTCCCCAACTTTTCTTTTCCCTGGTTCCCAAGGGACCAAGCTCTGCATCTGCTCCTTAAGCTTACAGGAAGGGGCGTGGGGTGGTGCATGGGATGATCCTGTCCCTGCCCTTCAGCTGTCCCAGGGGAACGCCAGCTCTGTCTGTCTCCTCTAGGCTGGACCCATCTAGATCAGGACGTGACCTACCTGTCCCACGCGTGAGTGGAAGCAATCAAGAAAGGTCTTTGGATTTCCCAGGGTTTTCTGGGCAAGGAAGAGCCTGCATCTAGTTACTTCCATGTACTTCGAACCCCAACCTCCGCAGTGGTGAATGCTGCTTTATTCCCAGCCAGACAGTGAACTCAATTTGCATTAGATAATTATTTTCAATTAAGTGATAACAATCCTATTTTGTGCAAAAATAATCTTGTCCAAAGGCCAAACAGTTTATCTCAGCCAAGAGACAAGGAGGCAGCGACAGGAAGAAGCGTGCTGGCTGGAGAGAGGCCCGGGCGGAGCAGGTGGGGAGGAAGGAGCTTTGACCCCACGGACCATTTGGGGCCTGGCTTGTCCTCTGACCCATGCTCCTGGCCTGGTCCAGTAGTGACTCTTCCTGCTTCTGAGAAGAGGACACTTCCCGACGTCTGCCAAGTCACGGGAAGGCCATAGAGGAGAACACAAGAGGAGCTCCTGAATGTCTCTGGACGCGCACCCCCCACCACCACCGTGGAAGAGAGTGGAGCAGTGGGGTGAGATGTGGTTCTAGCTCAGATGACTCTGTCCAGGTCCCCCAGAACGACCTCCGTCCATCAGCCAGATTCGCGGAAGGAGAACATGTGCAAGGCGGTCAATAGCCAGCAACTGAAAATGTTTCAATGCTTATAATCTCATTTCGGGAAAAAAAAAATAGAAAAACTACTTTTTGGCTGATCTTCCTGTTGTTACTGACTTAGGAAAGAAAAATGAAGATTCGGGTGGTCCAAACCATTGTAAATTGCTGTGTCCAGTGTTTCAAATGTTTGATCCGTGTGTGATCCGTGCAGGGAACCCCTGATGTGCAGACCCCCCCCCCAACCCTGGGTGTCCAGTACTCTGACCAAGGACCAGAGAGATGAGGAAATGTGCATCAGGCATGTCTTGGTGGAATCTGGGTCTGACTCCTTGGTTTAAAACGAATTTCACACCTTCATGCCTTTCTGCTCAACAATGGAAGAGCCCTTTTCTCTAGCACACATCACCCTCAACCAGGCTGCGTCCACGGACAAAAGGAAAAAGAAACCATTGGAGCTGCTAATTCATTCATTCATTCATTCATTCATTCACTCATTCGTTCATTGTGTATGTGGGACATGCCACTGGGTGTGACTGTGGAGATCAGAAGACAACTTTCTCCCCTTCTACCATGTGGGTTCCTGAAATCAAACTCATGTTGTCAAACTTGGTATCCAGCGCTTTTATCCTCTAAGCCGTCTCATCAGCTTGCCGTATCTCTTAAGTACAACTTTCTGCATTCAAATTAGACGGTGCAGTCTTCATGAATAAGATTACAATTCCCAAAGGATGTATACGAGGCTGAGAATGGGTGGGCGGCCCGTTGACTTGTATTGTGCTTGTGTGGAAAAGACAAGAAGGTGACAGAAGGCACAGTCACCTGGTCTATGAGGCTGAGTGTTCCCTCTAGCTGGCTGCAGGGGACCAGGGCCACCAGGAATGCGGAGCAAACCTCTCGAGGCTTAACAGAACTTCCCAATAGCTTTTCCTGATCCCACCTCCCCTGCTGTCCAGATGAGTGACCTCTGGCCAGCACGGAGAGTGGGGCCTGCTGGCGGAGGGTCGCCTGCGACACTGATACCTAGCAAAGAAAAGGTGACTGGCCGGCTGACACTCAGGACACCCGTGGGTAGAACTGAGCTCATGAGGGTACCCTGAAGTTAAATCAATGGCTTCTCAAAGGTGCTCCAGGTATGCCGTGCCTCACCAGATCTGGCTTAACCTAAATTCTTTGTATTTTCTATTTTATGAAGAAACGGGGTAGGGGAAGAAGACTGGAGAGATGGCTCGGGAGTGAAGCTTCTGCCTCACAAACAGAAGATCCTGAGTTCAATTCCCGGATCCCACATAAAAATGCCAGGTGGACAGGCAGTGGCCTGCACTTCTGGCCCTGGAAGGCGGAGCCTGGGAAACTCCAGAGCAAAGCAAAGTGGAAGTAGTGCAATCCAGGATGATTCCTAAAGTCACCCTTGAACCTCCACAGGCACACACATAGAAACACAGACACAGACACACAAACAACACACACACACATACACACACACAATTTAAATTTAAAAAAGAAAAGGGAAAAAAAACAGAGGGAGAAGGGAGAGAAAAGAAGGCACACGCATGCCCAGCACACAGGTTAAAAGTCAGGGGACAACTTTCAGAAGCAGGTTCTCTTTCTTCTACCACGAGGGCTTGAATATCAAAGCCAGGTGGCCGAGCCCGCACAGAGGAGCCTTCATCTCACCTAATTCTTGAAGGCACCAGGACCGTGATCTCTGTTGTCCCTGCAGTTTCCTGACTTACTATGCTGAGCTCTTTTCTCCCACTACATCCAGCCCAGCCCAGATGCACGTGGAGAAAGGAAGGGCGTCATCGCTAGCTCCTCCCACGAGCGACCCACAATGCCGCCAAGTGGCGCCTCAGAGAGACTAGACGGTGGTGGCTGCTCCTTGCAGCTCCCCCCACTCCTGTGACCCTCTCATGCTTGTCCTGCAGCTGTCCAGGCCAGGCACTGCACGTTCAGAACTTCTGGAAAGACGCCAAGATGACTTTGCTACTGCAGGACGGCCAGGCTGCCCCAACCTAGGAAGCATGACCTCCCCCAACATCACCCACAGACTCATGCCAGGGATGGCACTGCTGTCCTGACTCCTGCGGGGTCAGCTCCTGAGGGGGTGTCCGCTTCAACTGGGCACCCCGGGCAAGCTCGCCCAGCCTGGCCACAGCCTGGTTACAAAGGCGGATGTCATCCAGGAGGAATATGGGACTTGGCTCAAGACAGGCCTGGCTCCAGTCTGGCTTTGCTGCCTACTGTGACTTAGAAGTAATTTGTCCACCAAGGGTTCACGTGCTGGAATCTTAGTACCTGGCGTGGCGATGTTGAGGTAGTAAAGCCTTTAGAAGGAGACTGCGTGAGGTGAGAGGCAATTGCATCATGAAGCTCCCCTCTGGTGAATGTGCTAATGCTGGCCGCAGGAGAGGGTTGGATCAGCAGGACCTAGAACAGTGGGACCAGAGAAGGGGGTCTCATCCTCTGCCACATTCTGTTGATCAAAGAAAGTCCCCAGATGAGTCAGAGCATTTTAGGTAGAGGAGCCTGGACGAGGGAAGCTAGTAACTGCAGCATCAATCACATGAGTCCTCCTGTTCATGTGCGCATGGGTGTGCATGCATGTGCAAGTACGTGTTTGCACGGGAGCACCTGTGGATGGGGCCTGAGGCTGGTCTCAGAATCATCGTCCATCCCTCTTCCACCTTATTCTTCTTGAGAAAGGCTCTTGAGTCAAACCCAGAGCTCATCTACGAGGCAAGTCTGACTAGCCAGCATGTGCTGGGGATTTCCAGTCACTGCTTTCTGAAGTTGCAATTACAGGCAGGTTGCTGCTGTAAGTACCCACCTGACATTTGGCATCTAGACTGAAGGGCCAAACTCTGGTCCTTTTGTCTGTATGGCAAGAGCTTGAACTGCTGAGCCATTTTCTTAGCCCAGCTGCCTTTATAATATATATATTTAAATATTAGTAATTACATATAATATATAATATATATAATAATATATAAAATACATATTTTTTGTTTGAGAGAGAAAGAGAATGCACATACATGCCATAGTGTATGGGTAGAAGTCAGAAGACATCTTTGAGAAGTCAGTTTTCTCCTTCCACCATATGGACTTTAGGAGATAGAACTCAGGTCGCCAGGTTTGCAAGTAGGCACCTTACCCGCTGTTGCAATTCGCCTGCATGGTTGCTGATAAATCACCATCAAACAGATTAAGGGAACAAGGGGTTTATTTTCTCTTACAATTTTCTGGTTACAGTTCAGTCCAGCTTAGCAGGAGAGCTCACACCAACACTAGGGCCGAGGGTACTGGCCATACCATCTCTTCATGACGGCTGAGAGAGGGACGATCCTTACTTGCCAGACCAAACCCTCAACAGTCAAGTTGACACCTGTGCCTAACTATGACATCCATTGAGCTATCTTGACAGCCCAGCCACTATTTTTTTAATAGCAGTTGAGTTTTCCATAGAGGTATCACAATTATGTTATCACCACTAAACGTGGATTACTACATAAAATTTATCTCTACACCAAAGTGAATGGCTTGGTAGCTTTCACCTTTGGAGTCAAGAAAAGCAGCAATTTCCACTCAGAATCAAACACACAAGGTCAATGAGCTGGAACCTAAGTGCCCCAAGACCCCTTAGAAGCAGCACCCCCTGCGAAACCCCTTAATTCTTCACCTGACTGAATTCAAATGTGCCTGGCTGGAACCCTCGGGTCACCTTGTAGTCTCGGCCTGGAATCACTGTCTGGAGTCGTTTCCATCACTCAGCCTCACCTTCCCTCTCTGAAAGCGGAAGAGCTCAACCGGGGCGATGAAATGATGGTGCCTAAGACTAAAACCCAGAGATGCCAGGAGTGGGCTTCTTAACACACAAGGACAAGTGAAGACACAGGCACACTTGCTCTGCAGTGTCTGGTGCAACATGAAGGGCGCACTGTGGGCACATGAGGTAGCGCTGGCAGCTGCGCATCTGGGCCCAGGCAGCGCATGCCAGGCAGCCATCTCGAGCTGCCTGCGCTGGCGGTCTCTGCCCGTGTCGTCTTGTAATCCCAACAAGCACCCGTGACCTTGCTCCGTGTTCGTTGTCTATTAAATACTCTACACAATTTAATTCCATGGTTGGAGGCTGAGCCAGGGAGAGCGGAAAGAGCTCGCGAGCTCCCGATCACCCTCAAACACTCCTGCCCAGGGGGGAGAGGTGAGAAGGGCTGCGCTTCCTTCCTCTTCCACCCCTGGGCTCAGAGGGCAACAATCCCCACTGACTGGGAATAAGCAGAGCTGCTTACAGTAGGGTCCTTTGCTGCAGAGACCCTTTGTTAGACAGCATCTACACCGCAGACTTTTACTGCCTGCTACACCTGCAGAGGTCTTTCTTGCTCTTTGGGTTGGCTATGCTTTCTGTTAGCAAGTTTTCTTAGGAGAACAACCCTTTTCCCTTCCTTAGACTATCTGCTCCCCCAACACCGGCCCTCATGTGTGTGTGTGTGTGTGTGTGTGTGTGTGTGTGTGTGTGTGTCACAGAGCACTTTAGTGTGTGTGTCTATGGAGGTCCAAGGGTGACATCGGGAGCCATCCTGGATTGTTCTACCTCCTTATAGCTTTGCTGTGGGGTTTCCCAGGCTCTGCCTTCCAGGGCTGGAAGTGAAGGCTGCTGCTCTTTCTACCTAGCATCTTTCATGAGATCTGGGAATCTGAACTCAGATCATCTTGCTTTCAAGGCAAAAGTTGTGACCCCTGAGCCATCTCTCCAGCCCCAGCCCTGGCTGGGGTAAGATGGGTTCTCGGGCCCTGGCAATTCTCCCTGAGCTCCTGCCTTTAGCTGTACCCAGCCTTTCACCTTCAGGAGCCAATGGATTCAATAGTCTCATATACAACCAAGAGTCCTTCAAGGCCCTCTCGGCAGGTCTGCCACGAACCCATGTGCAGAGTTGCACGACGTAATGTAGGAGACAGCTGTCTTCTTACACAGTATACAGCCTTTCCAGAGAAATTCCCCACAATGCCGTCATCACTTCCTCCTGGAAGTCTTCTCAGATTTCTCAAGTCAGAGTCAGCCATCATCCATTATATCCCACTAGTATGTTGTACAAATATACACCATAGGCCCTGACCCTGGACTTGAGCCTTCAAATCATTGGTTTGTTTTCTGGTGCTGGGGATTGAACCCAGGCCCTTACACATGCCAGACGACCACTCTGCTGTGCTTCTGCTCCCAGCCCTTAGAGTTTGGATGTGAAGATCGCCCTAAGGCCTATGAATTAAAGGGGTACTTCTGGTACCTTTAGGAGGTAAGGCCCAGTGGAAAGTCTGGGTAACTGGGAACATGCCCTCAAGAGGGGTCGTGGGACTGTTTGCCCTTTTGTTTCCAGGCCAGGAGGGGAACAGCGTTGCCTCTCAGGCATTCCCACCACGATATACTACCTCACTACAGGGACAGCTCTCCACGGACTGCGCCCTCAAGAACCGGGAGCCAAGAGCATCCTCTCGGCCAGCTGATTGTCTCAGGCGTTCCTTACAGTGATGATGAGTTGATTAACACACACCCTCTGCATTGCAACTTAACAGACAAGCACACAAGCCTCTCTCCCCATCATACTGGGTGATCCTTTCCTCTATTTCCCCAGAACCCAACAAAAAGAGTGCTCAGGTCTGTGTTAAATGAATTGTAACCAGATCTCACAATGACAAATGGGAATGTCCCACCTAGATCGTCACTGAGGAAACCCCCCTGTGATTGCCACAGGAAAATTCTGAAGACCAAGAGTCAGAAAAGGGTCTGAAAAAGGGTCTGAAAAGGGTCATTGAGGTGGTGTTTAGCTTTTGTGGGCCATGGGCTTTTCTTCACAGCTACTCAACCTGCCGTTCAAGAGCAAAAGCAGCCCATAGGCTGAGCTGTTTGCATTGAAGACGTAGATGAAAATAGCCATGTTCCACCAAAACCTGATTCCCTGTAATTGTCCAGTATCACAAAATATGATTGTCCTTTTGATTTTTCCATCTATTTGAAAATGTTAGGGAAAAAAGGGGCGACTGGAGAGATGGCTCAGTGGTTAAAGCCTTTGCCTTGAAAGCAAAGGAATCTCAGTTCTAATCCCCAGGTCTCACATAAACATGCCCAGTGTAGGTGGTAGCCTGCCTGTGCTTTCAGCTCTGGAAGGCAGAGCCTGGGAACCCCTGGTGCAGGCTGGCTAGTCAGACTGGCCCTCATGCTGTGCTCTGGGTTTAATGAGACCCAGAGTCACAAAAATAAGGTGGAAGAGCAACTGAGGTTGATTCCAGATATCACTCTTGGGTCCCACAGGCATGCACATGCAAGTGTACTCAAGTACATACACCTGCACACAGATGCCACATACACACACACACACACACACACACACACACACACACACTCATATACCACATCATGCATGAATATGTGAAAGAAAAAACGTTTTTTTTAAATAATGACAATAATGTAGTTTATAAATCACACAAAACTAGGCACTAGCCAAGTTCATACCTTTGGTCTTAGTGTACTGACCCCTGGCATAGGTGGTCCCTGGGCACCGTCCCCACAGGGAATCCCTCCTGACTACGGGTGCCTGGCACAGAAGCCTCCTTCTTGTGGAATGGGCTGGAGATTTGGAGCAAGCTCTGGGTAGGTCTCAGGACCCTGTGTGTGGACTGAGAGGGGCTGTGTGACCACACAGCACATCAGCTACGAATCCAGGCTGGATGCACCTATCCCGAATCCACGGCACGTGTGGCAAGTCAGGTCCACCGGGGGCGAAAGCGCTGACTTCCAAGAGAGTGTGCATCTAATGGCCCAGAGATGACAAGAGGGGGTCCGCGGCTCAGAACAGAACGTCTGCAGCCCTTTGGCCTGCGCACACCTTCACGCGCTTGGCACTTCCCCTCCAAATTCCGACAAGCTGGTCTTCAGAACGGCAGCCCCTCCGTACTTCCTGGAGGCTGAGGCCTCAGAAGCCTGCTGAGATGTCACGTCCAGATGCCTCCCGGCCCCGCACAACCAGCCCCGCACCACCCCGGCCCCGCACCGCCCCACCTCACACCACCCTGGCCCCACACCCCCAGCCCCGCCCCGCACCACACCGCACCGCCCCAGTCCATAGGGCTAACAGGAACCTTTGTGGGGGAAGGGGAAATCTGTACACAGCTCTCAGAAGACTCTGGTCGCAGCTACTCCATCTGCAGGAGATAACACATGTCCATTTAAAAAGGGAATAAATACATAGTTAATGACTGAGCTTAGGTAACTAGGTAAATATTCATTTTCTTAAAACGCTAATGCATAATTAACTGATAATAAAATTAATTGGGTAAAACAGCTTAAAATGAGGCAGAACCTACAGCATGAGGGAATATGTGCAGAAAGAAGTTTAATTGTTGTGGAGCCTATCAAGTCCTCAGAAGCGGAAACAGAAAGCCATGATCTGGACACTGAGTGGGGTTCCCTGTGGGCACCCAGATGGAGGAGAGAGGTTAAAATGGGGCTCTCGCAGTCCAGTAACAAGACAGAGGGCTTGGAGAGCACCCCAACGTCCATGCCCAACCCTGACACCACTTCCTACCATGAGCAATTCAAAAGGAACACAGGAGCCTCCATAGAGGTCCTCTAGCACACTTGTAATCCTAGCCCTTAGGAGGCAGGGGAGGGGAATTGCTGTGGGTGTGAGGTCGGCCTGGACTGCATGATAAGACCTTGTCTCAAAAAATAAAATAGAATAAAAAAATAAAAATAATAATAAAATAAAATAGGGGCTGGAAAGATGGCTCGTGGTTAAAGCCTTTGTCTTACAAACAAAAGGATCTGAGCTCAGACCACAAATCCCACATAAAACGCAGGGCAAAAATGACCAAGGTGACCTGTGCTTCTGGTCCTGGAAGGTGGAGCCTAGAAACCCCAGAGCAAAGCAGTCAGTAGGTAGAGCAATCCACGATGATTCCCGATGTCACCCTTGGCCTCTACAGACACACACACACACACACACACACACAATAGATAGATAGATAGATAGATAGATAGATAGATAGATAGATAGATAGATGATAGATAGATAGATAGATAGATAGATAGATAGATAGATAGATAGATAAAATTTAAAAAGAAAGAAAATTAAAAACCCACTGTAGACATTCTGTGCTAAACTGTAGAGAAGACTACTTGGAGAGACCTCTTTAACAAGTTTTGGGGGTTTTTTTTTGTTTTTTTTTTTTACTGCTGAAGCCTGACCTTCAGGGCACTGTTCATCCAGGGAGGCCTGGGTGTTGGGGAAAGAATATACATCACAACTGCAAGGAGTTCTTGATAAGTGCGCAGAGGCGGGGGAGACAGATGGAGAGATCAGGGAACGGAGAGGGCTGCCCAGTGCCTTGGAGAAGGGGCTTGAAAGGTGCATTATGGGAGGAAGGGCCAGGTGAGGGAAGAGGCCTATGGAGTGAGGTCTGGGGTGGAGCACAGGGGATCCCAGGAAGTGAAGCAGCCCTTGGAAGGTGGTGGCAGAACTGGAGCTGGATCTAGCTGGAGGAGGTCCCAGGGGAAGCCTGGGGAGTGGGGGGGGCCAGGCCTTGCCTCTCATTATTAGTCTGTCTCTCTTGTGAATTCAGGTGGGGAAAGTCTGCTGAGAGGCGTGCCAGAATTCACAGAAGAGAGATTCTGTAATTTCTTTTAGCTCTGTGACTCTGGACAAAGTATTCAGTATTAATGCAGTTGACCATGACGTCTTCTGTGTGCGCAACTGACAGACCAAATTACCTTTCCTTATCTCCTGGCAAGAAAAAAAAGGACCATTTATTTGACATATTTCATAATCATTTCACCTACTTGCCCCCTACTGAGAGCCAGGCTGACCTGCCCCCCCCTCGCCCACGGCGCAGGAAGCATGTCCTCTAATAAGCCCAGATTCTAAAGAATGTTTTTAATCTTGGGATGCTGAACGTGATTTTCGATTGCATTTTTAATTCTTCGCTTTTTTTTTAAGCACGTGCGTCTCTAATTCTCGTCTGAGCTCACTGGCGCTAGGAAGGGGCCTT
This sequence comes from Typhlomys cinereus, assembly GCA_023101885.1. Lineage (NCBI taxonomy): Eukaryota > Metazoa > Chordata > Mammalia > Rodentia > Platacanthomyidae > Typhlomys > Typhlomys cinereus. The sequence continues at coordinate 330,556 of JALPQD010000462.1, forward strand.
GGGACATTCTGCCCAATGTCTTTGTTCAGAGTTTGACTCATGAGGCCTGGAAAGAAGGCAGTGGGCAGGGTCCCCACAGGGCAGTGGACATAGCCGGGACTCAGAGGGCAGGGCTCTGTGCCAATTATACATGAGGGTTCCCAGTCTGACCATAAGATCCCAGAAAGCATTTTTTTTCTTAATTGTGGGGGAAATGATATACCAAAAGACTTACCATCCTAAACATCTCTGGCTGCCCAGGTTGGTTGTGTTGTGTTGGTACCATCCCCACCCACTCCAGAACACTTTCCATCTTGACAGCTGGCACTGCCCAGAACTACCGTTCTGCTTTCCACACACATGCAAGGGCTGCCCCCTGTACTTCATGGAAATGTGTCTTTGTGGCTTATTTCACATGGAATCATGTTCCCGGGGTTTATTCATGTTATGGAATGTGCCAGAATTCTCTTCCTTTTCATTTTATTGTGTATGAGTGTGGTGAATGTGCGTGCTGCGTGTGTGTATGAATGCATGCATGTGTGCATCCACGCATGAGCGCGCGTGTCCGTATATCTATGGGGCGGTGTGCAGACCCATAGGCACGTAGAGACCAGAGTTTTCTGTTCTGTCACTCTCTGCCTTATTCCCTTGAGCCAAGCTCTCCCTGAAGCTGGAGCTATGGTATCCAGAAAGCATTAGCAAGTCTCGTCTCCATCCCCATTCCACAGCGTTGGGGTTACAGGAGTACACATGACTAGGCCTAGCTTTTTATATGGGTTTTGGAGAGTTGAAGTCAGGTCCTCATGCTTGGGCAGCAAGTCATTTTAAGCCTAAATATGACTCCTCTGGGTACACATACCCCACATTTACTTATCTATTCCTATGTCAGTAGACACATTGGCTGCTTATGTGTTTTAAATAGAACCGTCTCTTGGAGACTTCTGGTTCATTGGGGTGTCTACAAAGACATGGAAATGCAGGATCGTAATAAGGTAATTTTATGTTTAACTTCTTGGAGCAGTTTTATTTGCTTTTTGAAACAGTTCACATATTCCAGTGACCTCAAGCTCTCACTGTAGCTTTGTGTTAAGTCGGCTGGGAAAAGGAATGGAGGGGGACTAGAAAGGAACAGAAAACCTGCCCAGGGGAGATGTTCTGGCTCAGGGAAAGAAAACAGAGTCCAAAAGCGGCCAGTGACAGCCTTAGGTTGGAGAAGAGGTGGAGGGGGGCAGGGGATAGCTGAAGTTTCATTTCCCAAGGTTATTGGGGAGGGGGGGTCAGAGTGTAGGAAAGTCAGTCAGAAGAAGCTGGTATGGAATGTCCACATTCCGGCCAGGGAGGAGGCTCTACATTTTGAACTGGGGTTGCAGGCACAAGACACCACACCTACTTTATGCCACCCTGGAGATCAATCACAAAAGCCGTTTACATCTGAAGCAAGCATTCTACCAACTGAGTGAAAGACATACCCAGTCCCTGGTGCCTCCCTCTTTGTGAGGACACCAATCATATTGCACGGTGACCTCATCCTTAGTTCTCACTTTACCTTCATCACCTCCATGAAGAACTTGTCTCCTTCAAATGCAGTTAGGGCTCCAGCCTATGAATATTAGGGGAATGTTATAACCAAAGTCAGTTTAAACAAAAAAGGGAAACATGGCTCACTAAAGCGGCAGTCTTTGAAAGGGACACAGACCATTCTGGGGATGAATTTTGTCATTTTCACATAATGGCTCATTCCTATGCCATTTAACCTTTCTTAGAGCTTAGCTTTCCCAATTAATTTTGCACACTTAGCATAAGTCCAACACCAAGATTTAATTTAAAAAAAAAAAAAAAGAGCACAAGAAAAAAGGCATATCAGTAAAATCAAGTCAACATCCTACTAACAATAAAAACTGAATTCCAGTCTAGAGAAGTTTGGATTAGCGTCAGAATAAATACAAAGGCAAGTGCTAGATTTCAGCAATGCTATCTGCTGCAACAAACATCACACAAAGCCTGGGTGGAGAGGTGGCTCAGGGCTTAAGACTGTGTCTCACAAGCAGAAGGTCCTGAGTTCAGATCTCAAGTCCCACGTGAAAGTGCTAGGCTGAGACAGTGGTGGGCTGCACTTCTCCCCTGGTGGGTGGAGCCTGGGAAACCCCAGAGCTAAGCAAGAAGGCAGCAGAAGCAATCCAGAATGATTCCCCAAGTCACCTTTGGCCTCCCATAGGGATACACAGTGCCCTCTGATACGCACGCTCTCTCTTTCTCTCTGTCTCTCACGTGTAAGTAAAAGTTTGTTTTTTCTTCTGAAGCAACTTCAGAATTAGTCTTTTTTTCCCCTCCCATATTTTATTTTTTTTCCTAATCATACAAGCTCAATAGGTACTCCATCCTCTACCATACCCTCTTCTCCTGCCCCCTCTTCCTCCTCTCTCTTATCCCCCATTGCACTCTCCCCCTTTTCCTCATTGTTTTTACCCCCTCCCTCCCTCCCATTTTCCAGAGCCTCCCACTTCCTTCCTCCCATTCCTGGAGCATCCGAACCTCCCTCTGAGTCCTCCACCCTAGTGAGAGTTCAGGACTCAGTGACATAGTCTGGAGCCCCTTCTTGGCTCCCATTAGCATGGGAACTTTATTATGACTGTTTAACCCCTTGCCTCTAAGGATCCTACTGCCTGAAGCCTTCTCCCCTGTGATCCTAGACTTTGGGGGCTCGTTTACATGTCAGTCATTGTGCAGGTCAGGCAAAGTCCAATCCTGGCTGCTGCAGCCCTAACTTGTGTGGAGTATCTTGCATATCGTTGATCCTCCCCATCTTTAGGCTCTTACAATCTTGCCACCCTCTCTTCTGCAAGTTTCCCTGAGCTTTAGGATGGGGAGAGATTTGGCTAATCTGGTTCCAGTGAATAATGTAGTCTTTGGTGTTCTGAATTGTGGTTTGTTGTTTTCAGTGCTTTTCCTACACTGCCCTTGGCTGCATCTCAATCGGTATCGAAGGTCACCTCCTAACCAAAGATAAAAGACTGTTTAAACGAAGATCTTAATATAAGAGGAGACTCAAAGGTAGATGGAAGAATAGGAGTAGGACCAGGGCGGGGGGAGGGGGGAGTATCAGTGTCCCATTCTCTATACCCTCCCTGATTGGTGACATCAAACCTGTTCAGTCCAGGAAGGGAAGTGAGAGTGAGCTGCACCAGATGTCTTGCTTGCTATTTACACGCAGTACATGACCGTGGCCTATTTTCTCTACTGAAACGTATTCCCCTATCTCCTTTCTTTTGAGGTCCTCATTCCCCTTCCCTCCTGTTTATAATCCTTTGAGATTATAGTGAGTATTACAGAGATTTACCTTTGAATATGTCATTAAGTAGCTTTGGAACTAGGATCCATTTATTAGGAGTACATATGGTATTTAACTTTCTGTGTTTGGGGTACTTCACTCAATATAATTTTTTCTAATTCAATCCATTTCCCGGCAAATTTCATTAGTTCATCTTTTTTGATAGCTGACTAGTATTCCAGTGTATAAATGTACCACATTTTCATTATCCATTCATCAACTGTTGGGCATTTGGGTTGATTCTGTGACTTTGCTATTGTAAATAGTGCTGCAATGAACATGGTTGTGCTCATGTCACTGTAATGAATTTCTGCATGATGGGGGATTGTTCCCAGAAGTGGTATAGCAGGGTCATATGGCATTTCGATCCTTAACATTTTTAGAAGTCACCCATACTGATTGCCAGAGTGGTCGGATAAGCCTGCATTCCCACCAGCAATGTAGGAGAGCTCCCTTCTCTCCACATCCTCTCCAGCATTCAGTGTTGTTTGTATTGTGGATTTTCACCATCCTGACTGGGGTGAGATGATATCTCAGGGTAGTTTTGATTTGCATTTCCCTGATGGCTAAGGATGTGAAGAATTTTTAAAATATCTGTTAGACATTTTGATTTCATCTCTGGAAAAGTTCTTTTAAGTTCCAAGGCCCATTTTCTAATCGGGCTATTTATCTTGTTGGTATTTAGTTTTTAAGTTCTTTGTGCACTGTGGATAATAGAGCTCTATCAGGTATGTGGTTTGTGAAGATTTCTCCCATTCTGTGTGGTTGCCTTTTTGCTCGGTTTACAATCTCTTTAGCTTAACAGAAGCTCTTTAATTTCATAAGATCCCATTTGTTGAGTGTTGGTTCTAGTGTTTGTGCTATTGGATGTCTGTGTAGGAACTGTTGGCCTAGCCAATCAGCTCAACAGAGTTCCTACCCTATCAATCTAGGGTTTTTATAATCTCTGTCCTAATATCAAGGTCCTTGATCCATTTGGAATAATTTTTGTGCATGGTGACAAGTACAGGTCAGTTTTTAATTTTAAAATTTAAAAAGTTAAAAAAAACATAATAAAAGGATAGAGCAATTCACACAAAAAGTTACTTTGCTGCTTTCTCTGGGAGGTAAGCTCCTGGAACGCCCACCAGCTTCTCTGTATCAGTCAGGAGGAAAGAGGCGATCAGCTCTGAGGCAGATTTGGTGGGCTAGGCAGGGAAAGTGCACTTTCACAAACTCTGCAATGGCTAGACCAATCACAGGCTCCCCCCTCTAAAAAGGTGAGAAATGGCATGGAATTGTGTGCCCAGGAAAAAGAGGAAGCAGGTAGAGACAGCGCTTCTTCTTCTTTTAAAAATAATATTTATTTATTGTGTGTGTGTCTCCATGTGTGTCAGAGAGCTCTGTGTGTCCCCGTGGAGGCCAAGGGTGACTGGGAATCATCCTGGATTGCTCTATTTTCTGTTTGCTTTGCTCTGGAGTTTCCCAGAGCAGGATCTGAGGTATAGGCTGCCCCCATTTCCTTCTGGCGTTTTAACATGGGATCGGTGATCTAGTCTCACAATCTTCTGCTTTTGAGGCAGAGGCTTAACCCCTGAGCCATTTTTCTAGCTCTAGAGACAGCACTTCTTCAGGTGTGCTCACTATTGTCTCAGGCCTTTTCAAATGTGTCCCAGGCACTTCAGACACACACACACCACACACACACACACACACACGCCCCAACCCATCCTGATAGCAGGCAAGCAGTGGCTGCAGCCTGAGGACCCATGGAACTCCAGAGAAAAGTAAAGCAGTGTGAATACCTGGGCAGGGCTGCACTGTGCAAAGACCCTGGGTGAGAAGTAAAGGCAAGAGAGAAGAGAGAGAGAGAGAAGGAAGGAAGGAAGGAAGGAAGAAGAAGAAAGAAGAAAGAAAGAAAGAAAGAAAGAAAGAAAGAAAGAAAGAAAGAAAGAAAAAAGAAGGAAAGAAGAAGGAAAAAAAAGAAGGAAAGAAAGAGAAAAGCCTGAGCTACATAGGTGAAAAATCCCTTATACCAAAAAACACATTGAAAGGCAGAGACCCTATGGGGGAGTGTTCGTGAGAGGTAAGAGAGATAGATGAAGAATGAGTAGACTCACATTTAAAGAAGGCCTTACAAACTAAAAGTGAGGAAATGAACAAACACTCCAAGACAAAAAAAAAAAAAAAGAGCAAGTGACAGTAATGGAAAATTCATAAAAGAAGAACTAGAGATGATCCGGTATGTCAACTTTGTAAAACCATGCAGTCCCAAGAGAAATGAGACTTTACAAGATGTGAGGCAGGAGACTAGTTAGCTCAAGCTAACCTGGCTACCTAGCAAGACTATGTTTCAGAAAAAGAAATAGAACAGCGAAACTCTCCAATACGATACCTTTTCTACCATCAAATTAGTA